>JBBYHO010530367.1:28792-44077 GCA_038382025.1 Adansonia gregorii | reverse complement strand
ACTAAAGGATTTTAAAATTTTATGCAGTGATTATTTGTTAAAGCTTTTGCTAATTGGAAACTTTAGAGTTGGCAAGTCAAGTCTTCTCCTAAGATTTGCTGTAAGCTTTTACTATACCTATAATAGTTAATTTACGCAACATAGGATGATTCATTTATGGACATTTACAATTGTTGTGGACTTTGTGAACATTTTGGCTGTAGACACTTATATTTGTCTGAGCGTCCATGAACTATTTTTCAAAGATAATAGCCATCATTAAAGCCATTTGCTCATATCCAGGACTAACATGGATCATCTTGAGCTAAGGTAAGAGTGATTAAAAAGTCAAAATGGAATGTACCATGCAAAATCTATCAAGGGCATCGATATCTTACCTTAGGGTATTGATACTTTTGCTTTACTGATCAAAATTTTAAATATTAGGTTGATATCGACACCCTCTATTGATATATGGGCATAGCAACACCTTTATTTATGCCAAGGGTCCCTAATATCTAACTGCTTAAAACATCATTGTATCACATTCTATGAAAATCGTTGATAATACACTGCATATAGCAAGCCTAATCGAACCAATTGATTTGTGTATTAGATTACATATCAAGAGAAATTGAGGATATGGTATAAAAACACCAAAGAACTTTTAGGATAGAAGTTATCCTATAGATGCTGTATTCATGCATGTTTGAAATATGAATCATATTATTCATTATTATAGGAATGATAATAAAAAAAAGGAAATAATTTTTCTAGAGATATGAACAAATAGACATTAAATTAGAAAATTTAAGCCATTCGTTTCCAAACCTCTATCGACCTTTTCTATGATTTTTCATATAACTGTTATCCTAAAATTTACATAAATCAAAGCCATGCCAAATTTCATTTTAATGCAATTTGGGTTTTATTTTTATTTTCATTATGGGTGGCCCAATGATGATGGAAAATTAAGACATTTGAAGATAATTAGATTAGGGCAAGCGCTAATATGGCCCTTAAAAATAGCATTCTTGTGATTATGAGGGGATGAGTGTAAGCTTAAGCAACTAAAAGGCTTGCTTAGTCCTAAATTAAGGGGGCTTTAGCCAATAAGAAATAGACAAACACTAGATAATATAGTGGGACCAAAATGTAATAAAAAAGAGGAAAATGTTCTTTTAAGGGGCACTCCTTGGCTAGCCAAGGGGGTATTTTACCCCATTTTTTCATATTTTGACACATATGTTCTTATTTTCTTAACCTAGCAAAAGATTATAGCAAAGAAAAATTTTTAAAAAAAAGAAGATAAAAGGCTAAGAAAAAGCTTAAGAAAGGAAAATCTAGAAGAAAATCATTGAGTCTTGAAGCTTTGAGGTATATTCCTTCTTCCAAATATTTTATGTTGCATTTTAGCATGAAAACATCATCTTAGCTCACCCATGACTTTTGACCATGTCCATTGCTTAGGTTTCATGCATTCTTTCTCCGATCTTTGTTTTTTGCATATTTGGATGAATTTATGTATTTAAAATACTCCTTATATATGATTTACGGCCAAGCTAGATCCTATATGTTCATGTGTTTTGCTTAATGATTTGTATGAACATAATGTATTTCAAGTTAGATATATGTTTATTTCTTCTGCATGACATGATTTTTGATATTAGTTCATGACATGGTTGATGAAGTGCTTTTATGTTCTTGCAATGATATTTGTTAGGGATTATATGCACATTTAACATGCTTTAGTTCTTGAGATGCTTGATAAAATGTTCGTTTGATTAAGTGTAAAAATCTCTTTTTTCAAAACTTCCCCAAGTTATGTCATGCATAGTATAAATAATAAACTAACGATGGCTTTTTTCTATGATTTGGTGTTATTAGCTTAGGGCATATTAAACTCTAAAATGCTTGGATTCATGGCTTGAAAAGGCCATAATAAACTTGTTTTAAAAACCAAGTCAAGTTTATTTTTAAGTTTATTAACTGGTGCCTTATTTGGAGTCTTGTGTATTTAATTATGGATGGCATTGTGTAATGTTTACCCACTATTTAGGGGCTATTACAGCCTTGGAAAATGACATTTCTTATGCCTCATGTGTGCCCAACATAAGTGCCTCATAAAGGAAGTGCTATGGCAAAATGCTAGAGGGCATTCAATGCATAATGGCCATCTCAATATCCTTGGTCGGCTTATGGTGTGGTTTATTTGGGTGTCACAACCTTATGGACTTGGGATGGACTCACTAATATTTTGTTATGGTCCTCCGTGTTTGGACATTTGAATGTTCGAGTCACAATTTGCACTTGGGTGACCTAAAAGCCTTGTTCGCTTATTTTTAGCCATTGGCAATAGTAATAGGTGGAATTGAAAATTTGTTTTCGTGCACCAAATGATTTTCTAGGAATTTTAAGGATTTTTTCCTTGAATAATTTTGAGTCAGCTTTCTAACAAGCTATTTTTCACAATTTTTTGAGTTCGTGCATGAAGGTTACAAATTTTTAATCATATGTTATTTGTAAGTCCCAAATTTAGTGATCAATAGGAATGACGTCAAAATTTTGACCCGTCAAATGATTTTCTCTGATTTTTTAAAATATTTTCCCTTCTAAATAAATTAAATCACTTTTCTAATGGTGCATCATTTGTGACTTTTTGAGTCCAAATGAGTTCGTGGTAATTTTTCCAAGATCATTGCATCAATTACCCTATTCTTGATGCCACTGTTGTATTCAAAAAATATTTTCCCCTTAGGGATGATTTTTTAGGAGTTTCACAATATTTTTGGATGACATTTGGAAGAAAAACACCAGATGGAGTAGTGAAATTTTAAAATTTTTAAAATAGATCATGCTAGGTTGAGTTTTCATAAACAATAAAACCAACATAATTAAATTACTTGAGTTGTTGACCTATAGATGCCATCCAAGAATGCTTAGAGTAGATCCATGTGAAAACTTTAACTAACTAGCCTTCTCCATTATTCTCCAATTCTCATATGGTAGAGTGTATAGGTATTCTTTATCTTAATCAATTCTAGATTATATTGCTTGATTCTCTTCTAAGACCACCTTATGCTAGCAGGTTTAGAATCACAGGATATAATGATAGAAAACCCTAGGGTGGCATAATGGTTTAACCTGAACCCTAGGTTGTTGCCTCTTATTTATATCAAGTAATAAGTTAGCTTTAATTTTATTATTTTAATTTAACTAAAATAATTATTTTACCTCCTCCAAAATTCCTTGGCTGTACGCCTCAATATGAGTATTCACAAAGTTTTGACCAAACCTTAACATACCCAAACATTATTTTAGCCCAACACATTTTTAAGGAGTTTAAATTGTTTAATCCGAATTCTTAATGTAATTTTAATTAAACCGTTAATTTTATTTAATAACATAATTTTTCATAACTCCCATTCTAATGCAAAACAAAATCATGGCAATTTTATTTGAATAGAATAGTTATGTAATACCTATCAAAAATAAAATTAACTATATTAAAATAATTATTTAATCGTAAATTAAAATAATAAATGAAATAATTTTTCATAATAAAAAATTATTTAGAATATCATTCATTTTTAATTTATAAATAAATATTTAAACAATGTTTTGTTGCTACCAAATTAATTATATAAATAACTAATGTAACCATGTTTATTTAATTTAAATTAATCCCTATATTTACTAGATGGAAAATATAATTAATCTAAAACACTAATCCTTGTGTCAAATAAATATGAACTGAAATTAAATACATGTATATATCCTAAACAAATAATATAAAATTCATTTTTCATTATTTACTAAAGAAAACACCTACACCCCTAAAAAGAGTGTACCTTATAGACACCGTATTTTGTATGGGTCAACATTTGTAGCATCAAAAGCCATCATCCAAGGCACCATTGAAGTTATTTGTACAAGCTCATATTTAATCCCCACCATTCCTAGCTAAGGTGAAGTCATAAATTATTAAATAAAATAGGGCTCACGTGCATATATAATTATTTTATTGGGCCTATTTTATTTAATTATATTAGGTCATAAATCATTTTAATTTAAGACTAAGCGTAAAAAATACATATTAAATAACATAGGGCCCATGTACATATTTAATTATTTTATTCGGGGCTATTTTGTTTAATTAGATTAGATCATAAATTATTTAATTTACAAACAAGCCTTAAGAAAATATACATTAAATAAAAGAGGGCCATGTGCATATTTAATTATTTTATTTGGGCCTATTTTATTTAATTCTATTTGGTTATAAATTATTTAATTTAAGACCAAGCTTTAAGAAATATACATTAAATAAAATGGGGCCTACATGTATATTTAATTATTTTATTTGAGCCTATTTTATTCAATTATATTTGATCATAAATTATTTGATTTAAGACTTAGGCTTAAGAAATATATATTAAATAAATAGGGCCTGCATACATTTTCATTATTTTTCTTGGGCCTATTTTATGTAATTGTATTGGGTCATCTTTTAAAATATTTTAAAATTCTTGATAGGCCTTATTAAAATTATTTTCATCAATGTGTTTCATTATTTGAGTTAATTTTGGGCCAATTGGTTTGGGTTAATAAGTTTTTTGAAGGACCCAATTAGCTTGATGGTGGGGTATTTCATGGCAAAAATTGATATTTAAGGGATATTTTAGAATTTTGGTGGTTAATTGATTCAGGTATTAGTACTTGTACCAACTAAAAATCGAAAGCACATTCTAGTGCACCATGACTTATCATTTTTGATAACCAAAAAAAAAAAGTGCCACCTTTGTCCTAGCATGGCGTTGGCCAAATGACATCCTATAAAGCTAAAAGTTTAGCTTTAGTGAAACTCTCTCTCTCATTTTTTCTTCCTTTAGCCACAATACCTCAAAAGAGAGTTTAGCAATAGAAAATTTATAACAACCGAAAAAGAGAGGAAAAAATCGAAAGCAAGCAAAACACAAACATAAAGGCATTATATTGACAAAGAGATTAAGCAAGCTTCAAGGTTCATTTTGTAGTATATTTCTTTCACCCTGCCTTCAACATTTTTTGCTTGTCTCATTTTTCTTTTTTTTATGCCATTTTAGCAAGCTCTTTGAATGATAACCATGAATCTTGTAGGATTCATGCATTTGTTTTGAGCTTGTTTTATGTGGTTGTGTGTTTAATGAGTTGTGATATTTTGATGGCTGAAAAATCATGTTTATTGCCCCATTTCCATTCGGCCAGCTTGTATTTCAGCATTCATATTTTTGCTCCATCTCAGCACTTTGATTTGTGATGATTGATGCTTATTGTTACATGACTAAATGTTGTTTTATGTCATCGCTTGTGTTTCGGTCACCTAATGCTTGTTAAAATGCCATATTATGTGTGCCTAACTATGCCTTGACTGTTTGATATTATGCTTTTTATTAAGTCCATAATATGTTAACATGGCCCTGATACGAATCTTGACTAGCACAACTTAAAATGATGAGTGTACCATTGCTCTTATAGGTATCCGTAAATTATTATTTTCCTTTTTTGGGGCCTATATCATTATTGCTCTTTATTTTTGTGCTTAGGAACTGAGTTGTTGAGATAAATTGCTCACTTAACTTGACTCTACATAATTGTTATGAAATGTCCATTTATTTTAGAGTCACCACCAATCTTATTTTGGCCAGGTGACCCCTATTGGAGTTCACATTTCGAGGGTTACGAAACTCATAAAAACAAACTTTGAAGTCTACGCTCACACCAAAGATGGTATAAAAGGGTCCAAGAGTCAATTACAATCACAAGTAAGAATTGACTTTCTCGTGATGCCCGACAGTCGGTACCTATTAATCATGTGTTAACATAAATTTTGATTTCTATTAAATTTCAATATTTGATATTTAATTATAATTTCCTTTTATAAAAATAAAATTTTATGAAACAAATTTATTATTCTAGATAAAAAAATCAGGTTTTTAATATTTTTTTAAAATCAAAATTTCTTTAGCACCTTTCTGAAGAACCAGAAGAGCACGAAGGTTTTTATCATTCTCTTCAGCACCCTGTTGGTGAACCAACGGAATACGAAAGATTTTAAAAATCAAAATATCTTTTATACCACACTAAAAAGCCAGAGGAATACAAAAGGTTTTATTTTTTCAAAATTTTAAAAATCATGATTTTTATTTTTAAAAAGATGTCTTGTTATTAAAATAATTCGTAAAAACCCTCTCATATGCTAGGAAAAATTTCACATATTCTAATTTTATTATAAATATTAAAAATTATCTTAAAACTCTGTTTAAATGAAAAGTATTAAACTTAACTCTAAGGACCCTAATTTGATTGAAATGACCACATGCTCCCTAATGTTCATCTTTAACCTAAAAGTATCCTGATGACTTTAAAGGACTCAGTTCTAAAGTGAAATAATGAAATGTCCCCAAAGAGTACCTTTGACATATAAGTATCCCTGTATCTTAGAGATTCTAGAACTTTACGAACAAGTGAACCTATTCCTACTGTACGCCATTAATATATATATACTGATGATCACATAGGATTTTGTTCTATCATAAATAACAAAAATGCCCCTAAACTCTATCTTTGACATAGATGTATCCGGATAAGCCTAAAAGACTCCATAACTCTATAAAAAAAAAAACCTATCCCAATTTCACATATATGTATCTCGATGATCATAGAGGATTTGGTTTAATAACTTTTGATATAAACATATCCCAGTAACCTAAAAGGTTGGATAACACATAAACAAACGTGCCTACTCCCATTTTACACCTACCTATAAGTATCCCGATGATCACATAAGACTTTATTTCAAGGTAAATTACTAAACCTTCGACCTATAAGTATCTCGATAACCTAGAGGGCTGGATGATATCATGAACAAATAAACCCACTTCTACTATACACCTTTGACTTATAACTATCCCGGTGATCACATAGGACTCGATTCTAGAAAAATTACTAAATATCCCTATGACCTATAACTATCCTAGTAACCTAGAGGACTCAAAAATGATATGAAATGATTATTATACCTTTCATGGGCAACTTAAACATCAAGATAGACCTATAATGCAAAATTTACTAATAGGTCTTTGAACTTTTCAAAATTATATTTTGTACCCTAATGGAAAACCAAAAGAATATAAAATATTTTTATAATATCTACATACCTATGGAAGACTATAGGAATCTAAAAATATTTTTAAAATGTCAAAAATATCATTTTAAGTCTAAACTGCCAAGTTTTTCTAAATAGTATCTAAACTTTGCAAACTTTGCAATTTAGTCCTATACAAAACCAAATCAAAATTTATTACAAAAAATTATGAAAATCATACCAAAGATCATATAATAAATTCAGCCAAGTACCTATGGCCTTGGAACTAAGCATAAAATGTAAAAAATTACAAAATGACCTCAAAAGGGTGTAAAAATATAAAACTCATTCAAATATGTTAAACTAAGCACGGAAAACACTTTAAAGGCTGTTTACGAGGTTCGGCCAAGCTCAAATGGCCAAAGCAAAAATTTGCAATATTTACAATTTGGTCCTTATATTTTTTATAATTACAAAATAGACTAAATAAAATAAAAAAATCATAAATTTTCAAAATCAGATTAAACCAAGCAGAATCAACCTCTAAAGCATTAAAAATTTGGAAAACTTATTGTCTCGCCCCTAAAACTTTTAAAGATTACAAAATAATCCTAAATATCAAGAAAAATAAAAAAATAAATCAAATCCAAAGGAAAACATGATTCGGCTAGCCTGATTTTTCAACCAAAAACAATTTTTTTGATCATATATTTGCATCAAAATCAACATATATATTTACATACATATCATGATTTTTGCTAAACTAAAATATGCATAAAATCAACATAAATAGTAAATAAATCAACAATACATACATGAAAATAATAATATTCCTACCAAAAATGAAAGAAAATAACAAAACAAAAATTTTTGTATAAGAGTTTACCTTAAAAACTTGAAAACCAAATGAAATTTTTTGATTTTTTCCTTTTCTCCCCAAAAGCTTGAAATGAAGAAATATAACCCTTATTTATAGGGGATGAAGGATAACAACATGGTGGAGATTCCATAAAATTCTACAATTTTATTTATTTATTTATTCGTTTATTTATTTTAGATTTTTTTATTTTTATTAATTTAGATTTGACCTAAATTAATTATATTTGTCTTTTAGGGGAATATTTCACGCATGACATCATCAAGGTCTAGAGAATTTTAGGAGATACTTGTATCATATGTAAAATTATACCGTAAAAATTAGTTTAAAAGATTAAATTATAAAAATTAAAAATAATGTATTTGAAATAAAATTTTGTATGATCAATTTAGTTTAATCTAATAACAAAATTAATTTTTATGTACAATAAAGAAATGTTAAAAATGCTAAACTCGTAAAATTTTACAAGAAAAACCCTTACAAGGAAAAATTGTTACATGTAAAAAAAATGCAAAAGTCATAAAATAAATTGAATTTTTGCACAAACTGAATTCATATCAATTCAACAATGATATTTGAAGAATTTTAAAAATTCTAAACTCAAAAAGTTCCTACCGATAAAATTTATGGAGTAGAAAACTCCATATATCAAAAACAGGAAAAATTTTAAAAAATACAAAACTCATAAAAATAAAATAAAATTTGAAAACATGATTTAATATGAGTTAAATAATAACATTTAAAGAATTTTAAAAATTATTAACTGAGAAAAATCTTCTCAAAAAAAATTATAAAGTATAAAACTCTGTATTTTGAAAATAGAAAAAAATAAAAAATATGTCCAAACTTTAGAAAAATGGGTTTTATCCAACATTTTAATCATAATCTTAAGTTATAAAAATAATAAAGGTGAATAATAGAAATCCAAAACAATTTTACTAGAAAAAATTTCATGAATATGATATTTGCGGTACTGTAAAAAATTAAAATTTGTGTTCCAAAATTGAGAAGTTGATACCTCGCAGTAAAAATGACAATATGAATTTTTCCTTTAATATTTCTGAGTGTTCAAAATGCATATTGGCATAAATAACACACAAGTATCGAAAAAAATATACGATGGTTAACCTAAATTTAATAAAAAATTCTAAAAAAAATTCTTAGAAATGGGAAATTTGGCCTAAATAATATCCGCAAAGATAAATTTTAAAATTTCAAAAGTATAAAGTTTAAAAGTTAATTATTTTATCTCGATATTTGTCCTTTTTAGCCAAGATTTACTTTCTATGACCTTTGAAATGGCAATAATTTTGTCATGTGCACTTGCTGCCATTTAAACACAACTAAATAAGGCTTGAAAATATACATTCCCCATGAAGGAAATTTACCCGTATTAGGACAAATGTATAATTTTGCATCTCGGACATTTTTTGACTAATAGAGAAAGTAGCCCGGACAAAATTTGGTCTCTATGGCTACCTCTCTTTGGTCATTGCTGAAAATCAAAAACAAGGCAAAGACCAAATAGATATAACTTTGTTCGAGCCGTATAAGCTTTTTTAAAAATTTTTTTACACACGAAGTTAACTTAAATCCTACTTCACCTACCTTACCATAAGATTGGCTGAAGAGAACATCTTGCTTTATTGGTTCCTAACTAAGTGAAGCTAACCAATAACAAATGAACCTATTCCTTCTGTACATCTTTGGCATAAGGGCACCCGTTTATCATAAAGGATTTAGTTCTAACATAATCTTCATCGATTTCTGCTTAATTAGATGAAGTTATATGTCATGCCTCATTAGTTTCTAACCAAATTAAGCTAACCAACTAAAAAATGAACTTATTTTTCTTGTACACTTTTGGCATTAAAGCATCTTGGTGATCATAAAGGATTCAGTTCTAACATAAACTTTGCCTATATTTAGCTTAATTGGGTGAAACTGCTTTGAAGAATTTTGAAAACTTTTATGGACGCTTTGAATATCACCATCAAAGCTTTGAAAAATTTTTCTAAATGAAAATGTTTTATTTGATTGTAAACTAATGATTCAAACGTATATCCTTTTGTGAGCTTAAACATAAGAGTTTATTTATAACCTTTAAGGTATAAATAGGCGATCCTCTCTTGTTTTGAAAATTTTCCAAATAATTACATTTCTAACACCATAACTATTTATCACTAAGTCTAATTATAATCTTTAACTTTTAAAGAGTCATAAATGCTTCCTGTAGGTAATGTACCTCCCTCTTTATTAAACATGTATAACTTAAAAATAATTTTCTTGACACAAGAGTGTCCTACCAACCGGGACTCTTCTTTTTTGACATGATTAAAGCAAGGAAGTATGAATTTTTGGCTCATGATCATGAGGGGGGCCATCGAAAAAATCTCTCATCCAATGAGTCTGGGATGGCCACCACAAAGTGGCCAATGATTAAAGTTGCCACTAATCATTTAGGCAAGGTATTATCGAACACCTATGGAAATCTATATTTTGAATTACGAAACTTAAAACATCAATTTCATGGTCTAGTGCGCCAAAGATTTAACAATTGGGCTTAGGAGTTGGTTATACATAAAGAAGTATTAGCATCCCTACCACGCCTAAAATCGATACCTTCTGGCTATGTCTTAACTTAGTTTTAGTTTCTTTAGTTTTAACTTGTTGTTATTTCAATATAATCCCCTTTTATGCATGAATTAGTATAAAATAATAAGTTTGGGTTTTAATAAAAATTTTAATATCATATGCATCCCAAAGATATAGGAAACATAGAGATTTTCGACAAAATGATTTCTAGATTTAATTTTCAAAATAGGATATTTTACATCAAGCATTATAAAGTTATCGACACAAAACATTGCCTTTATGATTTTTAAAGCAATTTGGAAATATGAACGTATTAGAGGGATAATTTTCAAAACACGAAAAAAAATATTTTACTAAGATGAAATAATAAGATAATACTGCATAAAATAAATCACACCAAAAAAAAAAGAAAGGATAATCGGAATGTATCCTGTAATTATCATCGATTATCTAGAAATACCTAAATAGATAATTTTTAAGATGCATTTGAATCCGTTAGTTGATTGAGGCATGAAAATTGGGCTTGAGTTATGAAAAGTTCAAAGAAAATCCTAAAGGAAATTTTGTATTTTTGACTATTTTTGAAAAGGCGAGATTGAAAAGCTTAAATTGATGAAAATTGACTATTTATTGAAAAGGAATGACATTTTCAATGACAAAATTAACCTTTCTTAACAAAATGTACAATTTTTAGCTTAAAATTGATAAAACGTAGAAAATTTTTTTGTCTCGATTCAGGCCTAAAGAGATTGACACATATTTTTTAGACATAATAAAGGTTGGTTGGACTTGCTTACCAGCATTAGAATGTCTCAAAGAATGATTTTGGAAAAATTAATTAATTTTAATAAATGCTAAAAAAGGGGATAACCTTACTCTAGTTCCCAAAGGTGTTAGGGGTAAGGTGAGGTACTTTTAGAAAAGTAATTCGACAAGGGCTAATGTATAACTATTCTAAAAATCTCAGAACATCACTTTCTACGTAGAAATAATTTTTGAAGTCAAGACTAATTCGACACTGGCAACATGTGCAATGGAAAAAGTGTAGCAGACTTAGAAAAATCATTCTAGACTTATTCAAAATCATTAAATCACAAATGATACCTTTCTAAAAAGGTAATTTCATAAAATTTTTGGGAAAAATATTTAAAAAATCCTAAAAAATCATTTGATAGGCCAAAATGGCCCAAATAGAATGTAAATCGTTGATTTTGAGATAACATTGGTTTGAAAAATTATAACTCTTTCATCCAGAATGATCCAAAGGCAAATAAGATTTTGTTGGAAAGGTAATTCAATGCCTTTTAAGGGAAAATGTTAGAAAATTTTTGAAAATTTGTTTAAGGTTTGAAAATGATTTGTCGTGTCATGAGTAGACTATTACCAATATGAAATACGAGAAATTTTTTATTTTTTAGGCTTCCTAGAATTAGACTTACATTATGGATAATTGAATGTCCGTGACAAAAGCAAAGATCAATGATTGTGGCTTCAGAAGCTTATTCACACAATCCTCTAGTAGTTTAAGATGATGGAATAACCCATTAGCCATGTCATTTGTAAGGGCATTAAACCATAAAATAAAAGCACTAATAGTTTAGGACAAGTAAAAAAAGACACTTTATTTTGGAAATCAAAGTATTTAGCCTAATTTAACCTTGAATCTAGAGATGGAAAGCTTGATTTTTCCCTAAGATTGGGAGACTAATTGATTGAAAACATTAAATCCATGTTAGTCTCCATTGTTTGACGTTAAAATATATTTAACTTGGGAGACTTTTAGAAAACATATTTTTGACAAGCAACAAACAAGTAATTATGACAAGTATATGATAAACTAGATATGATATTCATTGCAATAAACATAGAAGACATGTCAAAATAAGCAAAGATGACATTTAGACAAGAAAATGATGACAAAAATGTAATGGACAAGACAATGAATGGGGATGTTAACTTCATGAATGAAATCAAGAATCATGTCATGGAAATGATGTGAACATGCTTAAACAAGAAAAAAAGCCTACTAGAATTTTCAAGATAGAATGAAAACATGTTTTCAAGATGAACCCAGCATACAAGCATAAAGAAACATGGTAAAAGGATCAACAAAGCATCAAAAGTCCTAAGTTTACCATAACTAAGACCACTAAATGCATGAGAGTCCTAAGAATAAAGTTATGGTCACATCGATTTGGCTTACTAAAATGATGAAAATGCAAAAAGGCAAGTAATGAATGGAGAAAGAGTAAAAAATACACCTCAAAGCTTAGAAACCTTGCTAATGATGTTAAGCATAAAAGTCTTTACACTTAGGCTCACTTTCTTCCCTTCCGTTGCTGTTGATTACCAAAAAAAAGTTAGCCAAGGATGAGCTTGATGGTTATAGGATCAATGGATTAGAGTTTTAAGAGGAAAAATAAAAGACAAAGGAGGGCTTTTTGAGAGTTTTAATGAAATGCTATAGGAATAGTTTTTCTAAGTTTGAGTTTGATGCAAAATATGTTTGTAGTATCCCTTCAGCTTATGTAAAATGTATCTTATATAAGATTTAATTTCATCCATCAAAAACCTAGTAAAGGTAGGGCATTTGGGACATTTATGGTATACAACATGGTGAGTCATTGTACTAAAAAACAACTTTTCACCATTTTATTGGTTGATGTATAGCCTTTGTAGAAGGAAGAGACCATGCATAAACTGACATAAATAGTAAAGTTTGGCTTGCCCTTCATTAATCCATATTATAGCATTAAAAGCCCTCGTAATAAGCTTAACGGACCATACAAAAATGTTATAACCCAACACTTAAAGAAAAAAACTGAAATTCACATGATTTTTATGAAGTTATGTTTGATATTGAATGATTTTTTAAGCCAAAGTCATGAAAAAATTTGTGTTTTAAAGCAACGGTGCAAGAGGGTGAAAAAAAGGTCCTAAACTAGGCAAACTACATAAGATTTATCGATAAATTACGTATCATATCAATACATATGGGCAAAAATCTAGAATGTAACACAATGAAGATTGTATCGATACATTCCTAGAATGCATAGGTAATTTTGTCTAAAAATTAAATTTTAGCTATGAATAGCCCTATATCAATACAATTAGCAAATGTGTTAAAACATTAGGCAAAGGTATCGATACATTGCTTTTTGTATCGATAAAGCTAGTGGAATTTGAATTATGATGACTTGCAAACCATATCGACATATAAAGGCTATGTGTCGATACATACATGGAAAAATATGAATTTTACTAACTTTAGCATTGCAAGCATCTCACCTTAGCTAGAAATGATGGATGATAGGCCCGTGGTTGTCTAGATGGCTTTGATGTTGCCGTAACTAGTGATCCTTGATGCTTTAGATGATGGCTTGGACAAAATGAGGTATCTAGACCTCCTACTAAATCTTACATGTGTAGCTTTAAAGGCAATTAGATTCGTATATTATTTTTGAATCCTATAAGTTATAGGCCATTTAGCATTCTCAATACTATTACACGTTGCATGTTTAAGAATAATGTGACCATAACATAAAACAAATTCTCAATTGGCATGTAAATGCCAAAACAAGCATTTTATGTTTATGAATAAATCAAGATTGTGTTTCAGAAACATTAATCAATAAGGCAAGCTTTAATATTAATAAGGTTGCCATTACCTACGGTCCATCTCCATTAGTCCTTTCATTTGGGCCAACAATAGATCATACATATTTAGACACCAACTTTTAGGTATCCCAGACCAAGAGAAGTGAATTAATCTCTATGTTTATCTAATATTGAAACTTTTGTAAGTTTTTTATTTTTGATCATATCAAAATGTTCCTTGCAGTCTTTACTTTGTCAATCTACCTTTCTATAATGTTGGTATATTCCTTTATCATCTCCATTGTCTTTTTTAAAAAGAAAGCATATGGCAATGCACAGATCATGATCCATTTAAAGTGCTCAAGTTTTGAAATACATCCTATCACACTAGGCTTGATTAGGCTACCTTCTAACATCTTTCTTACGGATATCAAACCTCTCTTTATGATTATCCTCATAGAATAATTCTTTAAGGTTTCAGATTATTTCATGAGCCTAAGTAGTCACTTGCTCCTTTTGGAGTTTAGGCATCATACTAACCATTATCACAATATAGCTTAATCAAGGTCATTAAAATATAAACTTGATAGACTATCCCTTACCTGATGGGCTACTCTTGGATATGCCTTTCAATGTGGGCCTAGTTATTAGAGTCCGGCCCTAGTCATTAGAGTCTGGCTTATTAAACTTATCAGCATCACGTATGCTACTTAGAGATAGTCTATTAGCCATACTATGTTTATATCCATTATGGACCAAAACATTTTTATAGTTAATAATTTGCAATTTCAATCATTAAGTAAGGTTTTGCAACTGTAATGATTGCCCTCAATATTATATTAAGATTATAGCCCTCAACCATAATTTGAGAAGTTCAACATTTGAATCTTCTTAATGAGCTAGGCACTTCTTTCACCTTTACACAACCTTTAGCAACTCAATAAATCATGCAAAAACTAATTGGGCAGGTAATTTAGTTTATTGATTGCATCTCTATGCTTTCTTTAAATCAGTTAAGTGGTAACTCTTTACCTAAATGTATCATATATAGTTCACCTAACCATTGCCTCCAAAGTCATATGGTCAAGTGCAACACATCCGAACCATACAA
>JBBYHO010530367.1:6948-23248 GCA_038382025.1 Adansonia gregorii | reverse complement strand
CATATAGGTTATTTTATTATACATCTTCTTCTCTAACCTCAAGTCATCTATTTATTTTTACAACCTAAAGATGATCATTTGCAATGCTACCACTTTCTTCTTACTTTCCTCAAGTTAGGCATGCTATGGTTGAGTGATTGTTTGTCATCAATTACAATGACGAAGACACTCTAGATGAATCTGAGGCATATATCGCTTGCCCATTCAACCATAAGTGCCTTGTCACATAAAATGCTAATAACTAAGTTCATATTTTTGGGATAATAACCCAAGACACTTGCTACTTGTTCTCTTGACTTGAAAGGCACCTCGTAATTAGCCCCACCCACACTTATTACAAGAGTTATTGTTAAAGCAGTGGTAATGTTGAAGGTGTGATAGGAACCTTTGCAAGAGCAGTAGAAACCCTATCAATTGTCGCTATAGTAACCCAAACAGAAGTAACAATAACAAACTCCATGAGTGTTATAGATACACCTATACTTAGGCACACGACCATAGGCTGAGCAGATGACCAACCAACTGTAATCCAATAAAAGCCTCAGTATTTATCTTTTTCGTTGGAAAAGGGTATGAATTTAAATTGAACTTTTTCTTAACATACTGCCTATTCTCTATTTTAACCACTTTCAAGACACTTATAATGATGGATATTTTAACTATAAAACAAAGAAAAAAAATTATCAACAAAGATATTCCACAGTAGGATAAATTATGTTAAATATTCCATTCCAAGGTCCGAAGACTCTTCTAGGGTTTGATTAAGAAAAGCATCTAGTTAAGTAAAGGTAATGTTCAGTCGACTGGCTAATCCTTTAGGTTGATTAGCAGATAGAGTAGTTTAGCTTGAATTAGGTGTGGTAGGCTAAACAAAATATAACCACATTTGTCATAAGACATATAGTCGACACATAATGGACATAGATAGAATATAACGACACATACTTGTATATTTTTTTTACTATTTAGTAGAGAAGGACTTCTTTCTACCTACAGGTTAAACCTTTCCTTGAGGAATACCAGTAGGATCTAAATCGAGATAATACTCATAGACATTTTATATGGCAAGATATTTAAGGCAATTTAGCCCTATTAAAGAAATCCATTACCAAATATCTATAAATGACAAAGGCAACTTTAAGTTAGCCATAGGCATACGACCCTAACTTTACACCTTATCCTCTTTTTTCATTAGTTGGGATGATAGCATCAGTCTTTAGCTCCACATTTACGATGTTACCTTGGACAACAAGCTAAGGCATATCAAAACATCTTCCCTCAATCGACCAGCTAGGATAGCACTGCTTGACCCAGCCTTCTCAGCCTCAACTCTAATAGTTTTCTTCAAACCTTTAACAAGGCATCTTTTTCTAGCCGTAGTTTTCAAACCTGTACATGAACTAAAACCAAAATATCCAACAATAACCTAGAAAAACCAAAGAAAATCTAGAAGCTTAAATCAACGGTATAAAATCTTACCTAAATTCTACAATAATAGGGATCAATAAGGAGTACCTCCAAGGATTTCTCAGACAAATAAATAACTTTCTAAAGAAAAACTTTAAAGATAGGCATAAAACTCTCAGAGAAAATTTATTCTAGTTTAAAGTAATCTAATACAAAAGAAAAAAATCATACAAAAATTTAAAAATGAAGTGCAAAAACATGCCAAAGCTATTCTTAATCCATAAAACTAAGTAAAAACAATGAAAAGGATTTACTTAATATAGCCTCTACAACCCCAAAACAAAGGACAAATTCCAAAACATGAAGGAAAAAACACATCATAAATGCTATTTAAAGGGGAAAAGCATGAGGATTCAAGCCAATTAAAATGGCAACAATTCATTAGATGATAGTGTAGCTATAACCTATGGTATAAATATGTATTTTACCAATAACTACCCTAAAATGCGCATATGTGCAACTTGAAACGATACAATTCAGTCTAGTGTGCATACGTGCAAAATGAGTAGTGTAAAAAAAAAGGAAGTGCTATAAATTTTTTAATTTTCAAAATATCTAAAAAGACATGTCACTAATCGACCATAGCATAACTTAAAATTGAGCCATCTCTTCAATAATATTTTAGTCAACTAAAAGTAGTTCATTGTTTGCATACCTTGCTTCATACATTAAGGTAAGCTGTATCCTCAACAATATATCTATCGACTAGACATGTTTACTAGGTTGACTAGTGTGCTCCATATACCAATTTACAAAGAGATTTGCAATTATATAGCCTTAGAGGTAGTCACTTTATAGCTATACTCAAAGAGGGGTGTAATCATTATACCGAAGATAATTGAAGCATAGGGCTAATGGCAAGGTAAACCTAAAAGGCCCAACTGCATAGGACCATCAACATATTTCTGCTAAAAGCCTTACTAGACTATACGTCCATTATACCTAGAAGATACGGGAGAAAACAATTATGCTAGCTAGACAATGAGTAGAGTGGATGACTAGCATAAATATTTCGTGAATGATTGGGTATAAAAACCATAAGGTAAGTCTAAAACCTTAAGCTCTTCATTATCATCTTTTTGTGCTTTGTATCCTTAGATCCATCATTAACTAAAGCATTTGAGCATGCCTTATAATCACAACTTCGGTGCTTTTCTAACCTCTTTTGTGTTGTTGGTTTCTATCAAGCCCAAAAACCTAATTTGTACTTAACAATTAAAATAGTCAAGCATATGTGTTATAATGCCATGAATCCACTTGATCTAACAAACCAAGCTTAAATTGATTTCAACATCTATTAATTACTTTAAAATCAATATCTATTAAATGTATCAATCATTTTAAAATTAACATGTATTAAAAGTTTACATAGCTTAAAATGTGGAGCAAATAAGCGAATTATGGATTAAAAATTGAAAAGTAAATATTTATTTACATAAATGTAATTTAAGAGTTGAATATTTATAATTAAAAACATATGATAAAATTATTCTATACATTAACGTTAAAAATTAAAGTTTTAATACTTTTAATATGATTTTAGTATACAGCTATTTGAGGTAAATAATAAAAAATGTAATCAGTTGAGTTTTTCTAATTAATTTTCATCAAATAAAATAAAATATATTATTAATGAACACATGATGATTGTTTAAAGCTATCCTCAAGTAAATATTATAAGATATACATAAGGGATATTTTCCTTTTTACCAAAGGTTTTGGCTTTTATCTGTTTATATAATACTATCCTTAAATGGACTTTTAATAAAAATATGAAACCTAAATTCATTAAAATTGAAGTAAATGGGCTAAAACAATAAAATTAAGATAATTAAGGGATTAAATTCAAATTTCAACCTAATTCTTTTTTTTTTTTCAACTTTCAAATAAATTTTATGCTAATGCAATCTTGTAATAGTTAAACTTAATGTAAAAAATGAGAAAAAAAGTGCCCTATAATTTAAGTGTGTTTCAAAGAATTTTGCTTTTCCACCTTATATAAAACATTTGATACATCATAGTTGATATAGTTCAGTTGTAAGCAAGAAATACATAGGATCAAGCTTGATGGAGTTTCACTAAGCTTCAGCAAATATCATTGCCATGATGTCTCACTCGATCCAAATGACTTATTCATAAGAATTAATTAGATGACTTAATTGATGAATTTAAAGCGCTTAGAGACTAAGCAAGCAAAATGTTAATTATAGGCAGTATTTGACATCTTATTAATGTTTCAATGTTTTATTTGTTGGATATCAATCGCCAATGAGATACATAATTATGAAACACGTATTCCAATATGTAGGCTATCATACATAGATATATAGTGTACGATAACATTAAACGATTGATATTCATGATGAATGAGAAATTGATCTCAAAATGCCCACTTGAAGAGAAAATTTTGGTTAATGTTGATCGTGGTATGGAATCCCAGGTAGGAAACTTATATGCCCATGCATTTGATATATATATATATATATAAAAGCTAAATTTCAAGGTGGAGTTAGGCCCTAAGAGTGTCTAAGCTTTTGTGTGAAGGTTGAAGCCTACACAAGCTTAGGCCATCACACATGCACAATAAAGATGGAATGGGCTTTATCTTTTTGGAGCCTAATTCTTTGATTATATTTTAGCCTAGCCCAAAACCAATCAACTGCCTAGATTAGACATATCTAGTTTTGATGTTCAAATTTAAATTGTACAAATTTGAACTGTTTAGAACTATTAGGACATATCCTATCCAAACAATTATCTAGTTTGAAACTTTAAATTTTGAGTAGTCTCCTTGCTTGTTTTATAAACTCTATGAAAAAGTTTTTGTGTTTGTTCATTTTTTAAATCCCTTACTGCTTCATCTTCTATTCAATTATACCATTTTTGTTTGAGAATTACATACCTTATTAGTTTGTCAACTGAGAATGCTATCCATAATGATATTGAGAGTCCTAGAAAATATATTGTGGAACCTATCAAGCATACCTATAGGCAGGCAATAAAAAACTTAAAGTCAAAGGTTTTACTTTCACTTGATCATTTAATTTCAGTTGTTAGTATTTGGTAATGCAACATCCTTTTGTATTTATTATTATAGTATTTTTTTCTATTTTCCATTTATTGTTAGTATCAATATTTTTTACTTTTCCTATGTTGTAATGTTTTATTTTTATTACAATTAATGCAAAGAACTATCATTCTTAAAATGTTCATTAGTGCATTTATGTATTCTCTTATTTTATTTCTTTTGTTTTTGATTTGAAGGTTGATAATTCATTTGTTTATATATTGTCTTCAATACTACAATATAGGTATTAGTTTCTAATATTGGTACTATACGTTCATTTCTTATATATTTATAATTTTACTTATATCTTAAAAGTTTGTGTAGTTTGGTATTGTTTATTTTACATACCGGAGTATGAAAAATTGTATTTTTATGCTAGTTTCTAATTTTTTCGATTCTTTCATACACTGTTTAGTAAGATTGCATTGTTCTTAATTTTATATTTATATGTACTACATGTAACTATAATTATATAGACTTTGTTTATATAAGTTCTTTATTGATACTACTTTTTGATACAATTTATAGACTATTATCTTGTTGAAACTCTACTATTGCTTTTTATTGTTGTTAGACTATTGGAATATCCAATTTGATCTATTATTTTTATAACATATATATGTTTTATGTTTCATATATACATTGGTTTTTCATTCTTAATATGTTACTGTGCTTTTGACTTTGTTAATAAATATAATTTTTTTTATTTATTAGTGTTTGGATTAATTATGAACACATTTGTTTTAAACATTAAGACTATCAACTTGTCTAAAAAACAAGATTGAAAATTATGACTAAGTTGATCCGTTATTTTAAGTAACCATGGCTAAACCTTTTAATGATAATGCGAATGTGCCTGTAGCACAATTAACTCTGAATGACACACAGGGTGAGAGACCTAAAAAGTTAAGTTAGGTGGACTTCAAATGGTGGCAATAAAGATGTTATTTTACTTGACTACTCTAAATCTAGCCAGCTTCTTACATGGGGAGGCTTAGGTTATTTAAGAAGGAGAAATGGACATGATAAGTGTGGTCTCGATGGAAGCAAGGAAACACTCTAATTTCCTATACAAGAACTACATCCTCAACTGGCTGGATAACATATTATAAATCATGTATAGTCTTAAAGACAATGAGAGAGTTGTGGGAGTCCTTAGACTAAAAGTATAGAACCAAGATGCTGGCATAAAGATAGTTATGTTTGGCAGGTTTCTTGAGTTTAAAATGGTGGACTTAAAGTGCATAATCTATTAAGTCTAAGAATTTTAGTTGATCTTCCACAAAATTAATGCCAAAGATATGGCGCTAAACAAGTTAGTTTAGGTGGCCGTTTTGATAAAAAAAACTCACTTTCATGGAAAGATTTCATGAACTATCTTAAGCACAAGAGAAATGAGATAAAGTTAGAGGACCTAATTATTTGGTTGAGAATTGATGAAGATAACCATGGTTCAGATGAAAGGGTTAAGGCTTAGACTATAAAAGCCAAAGCAAATGTTGGAAAATATTTACCCAAGAACAACAAGAGAAAGTAGAATAGTTTGAGTTCTTCCTAAGACAATAAGAAAGCTATGTCATCAACCATTATGCCAAAAGATTTTCGTCAAAACAAGAATAAAAATATTAAAGTTCAAGCCAACGTTGTTGATGATAATGACATTTAGCTTGTGTCAAGAGTGAAGTTGCTAAAAACCTTAAAGACTTGGTAGATTGATACTAATGCCACTTGTCATGTATGTTTTGATAGGAAAACTTTTGCTGAGTATAAAAAAGTTGCTAGTGATGAGCAATTGTTTATGGTTAACCTTTTAGATTGCAAGGTTCTTGGCCATGGCTTAAGATAACTTCCAAGAAAGAACTGACCTTAAGTAATGTAGTTCAAGCTTTTAAAATTTGTAAGAATTTAGTATCCAGCTCACTTTTGAGCAAGAATAGATTTAGGTTGGTTTTTGAGTCTAACATGTTTGTACTCTCTAACTGTAGCATGTTTGTTAAGAGGTGATATCATTATGATAGACTATTTAAGCTAAATGTAATGACTTTCATACTAAAAAACATGAAAAATAAAGGTTCTTCAATTTATATGCTTGAGTCTTCTAATCCATGGCATGATAGAGTAGATTATGTAAATTATAAGACCTTGAAAAGGATTAGTTATTTGAATTTGCTTCCAAAATTTTGAATTAAGAAAAATTACATGTGTAAACATATGTGGAATCCAAATTCACTAAGGCTTTTATTTATTGAGTAGAAAGACAAAGCAAATATTAGATTTACTTTACATAGATATTTGTGATCTAAAGTTTGTGCAAACTAGAGCTGATAAAAAGTATTTCATTAATTTTATCAATGATTGCATAAGATATTGTTATGTTTATTTGCTAAATAGTAATGATGAGGCCTTAGAAGCTTTCAAGCTCTTTAAAAGCAAGGTTGAAAATCAAAAAAGCTAAAAGAATAAAGAAATAAGGAGTGATAAGGGTGATGAATATAATTCATTATTTGGTGAATTCTGCTCAAAACATGCAATAATTCATCAAATAATCGTTCCTTATTCAGTTTAATAAAAAAGTAATGCGAAGTGGAAGAGCTGAATGTTAAAAGACATAATAATGCTTTGTTAATAAGTTTAGGATTACCTTAAAACTTATATGAGAGGTTATTTTAATATCCACTTATATAGTAAATGAAATACCCTAAAAGAAATTAGATAAGTATAAATTATGGAAGTGTTGAAGACTGTCCTACAAATATATGAAAATGTGGGGGTGTCTTGCTAAGGTAGCAATTCCTTTACTAAATATGTCAAAATAAGACCTAAGACTACTAATTGTATATTCATTAGACATACAAATAATAGCATAGCTTATCATTTTTTTGTGCATAAGTCAAGCATTACTGATATTCAAGTCAATATGTTAATTGAATCAATTAAGGAATGCTTTATTCTTTGAAGATGTATTTCCATACAAGGATACACTAGAAAATAAGACTACAGAAGAGCTCATAAGTTCTTGAGTAGTGATCCATAAATGGATGAGGAGGGCCAAATTGAACACATAAGAAATAAACAAGCAAAAATATAAACTATTGCAGCCTGGATTTCCTAATTAATTTGCTATAAAATGAACATTGAACTTTTAAAAAGATTATTTGACCTCTAGAAGCACCATTCTAAAAAGAGGCCTTTAACAATGAAATAAAATCCATCATGCAAAATCATTCATAGGAACTGGTGGATCTTTCTCAAAGGCAAAAACCTTTAGGATTCAAATAAATATTTCAAAGGAAAATGAAGGTAGATGAATTTATAGATAAATAAGAAGTCCAGGTTGTTGTAAAAGGATACAAGCAAAAATGAAGGCTCGATTATTTCAGTACATACTTACCAATTACAAGAATAACATCGATTCAAATGTTAATAGCTATAACAGTTCTTAACAATCTTAAAATACCCCAAATAGATATTAAGACGACTTTAAATGAGGATTTGGATCAAGAAATCTATATGGAACAACCCAATGGGTTTATAGTTCTAAGTCAAGAAAGAAAGGTCTGTAAACTTTTTAAATCATTATATGGTTTAAAGCAAGTGCCAAAGTAATGGCTTTAAAATTTTGACAATACAATGTTTGTCAAATGGTTTTTGCTTTAATAAATGCAATAAATGTGTACATATAAAGATCATAAATAAGGAATATGTCATTGTTTATTTATTTATAGATGACATACTAATCTTAGGTAATAATGATGAGATCATTAAAGCTACTAAAGCATGGTTGACTAGTAAATTTGATATAAAAGATATGATGCAGTGGATATGGTTTTAGGAATTAAAATTTCTAAACCACAAGAAGGGCTGATATTAACTCAAGATCATTATGTGAAAAAAATTCTTGAAAATTTCAATAAGAACGATATTAAGATGGCTAAAACACTCCTAGATGTAAATTTACACCTAAAAAAATATTGATGACAATATTCGTGTTATAATTGGAATCTTATTGTATCTCATTATTGCACTAAACCCGACATAGTATTCTTAGTTAGCAAATTAAGTAAATTTACAAGTAATCCTAGGAAGGATCATTATAAGGCCATTATAAGGGGATTCATCTATTTAAGATACACCTTGATTTATGAATTGCACTATACAAGATATCCAGTTGTACTTGAAGATACAATAATGCAAATTGCATCCCATACTATAGATTCAAAATCCATTAATGGATTTATCTTTACTATCATAGGAGTTGCAGCTTTTTGGAAGTCTTTTAAGTGAACATATATAGCCAGATCTACAATGGAATTTGAGTTTATAGCTTTAGATAAAGCTAGAGAAGAAACGAAATGGTTTCAAAATTTTTTAAAAGATATTTCATGCTGGCCAAAACCTGTGCTGGCAATATGTATACATTGTGATAGCCAACTTGCAATTGGGATGGCATAGAGTAGTTTGTGTAAGGTTAAGTTTGGACACATTCATTGAAGGCACAATACTGCAAAATAGTTGCTCTCTAATTGGATTACTTTATTGATTATGTTGAAAGCATTAGTGTAAGCGCCACCAGCCAATTGAATTTTCTTGTAACGTGCTAAATTTTTATCATTTCATGTAAAATACATTATTTTTAGGTTAAGGCAATGAGGTATTTTTCTTATCCATAAGACTATATAGTAATTGTTATTTATGACGTATGGAGATAAAGCTCATGAAACACATTGTCCTTGTAAAAGAATTAAACATTATTATAATTATGAGATGTTTAAACATCAATGCCGTGTTTCTAAAATTGTTCATGGTCATCGTATTGTCAAGATAGGGCATTAACAATGCATAAAGACTAGCATATGTTAAGCCTCCATACATATGATGCATGTAATTGATCTTATGTTTTGAAGCATAGTGATACTTGAAGATAATATATGGGAGTTTGTCAAAGTAACAAGTTTATTGAGCATGACTCATTATGATAGTTTCATTTGGTATTTCACTTAAGTGTCTATGAAAACACTCTCATGTGTCAGCAATATAAGTAATCTTTGTACGAAACGCTGATCAGATGCATAGCGAAATTTTAAAAATTTTTATCCGATTTTACTAAATCGTGTTGTTATAATAAAACCACCATGATCAAGTACCAGAGTTGTAGATCTGAAAATGCCATCCAAGAATTCCTAGACCCATGTGAAAGCTTCAACCAACTAGCCTTCTCCACTATTCTCCAATTTTTGGATAGTAGAGTGTGTAAGCACTCTTTGTCTCGATCAACTTCAGATTTGTATGGCTTGATTCTCCTTAATAACCACTTTGTGCCACAAGGTCTAGAATCACGAGATGTTGTGATTGAAAACCTCTAGGTGTGGCGCCAAAGTCTAAAAAAAACCCTTAGGCATAAGCCTCTTATTTATATCAAGTCACAAGGTAGTCCTAATTTTCATTTTTTTAATTAAAATAATTATTATTTTATTAATTCCAGAAAACGAATATATGACGCTAACCCTCGTACGATGCCCATTATAATTTGGACAAACCCTAAAATCCATAACAATATTTTAGCCCAAATTTGCCCAAATTTATTTTATGAAATTTGGCCCATATAATCTGAATACTAATTAATTATGATTAAACTATTAATTTTATTTAGCTCGATTATTTTTCAAAACTTCAATTCTAATTTGAAATAAAATCATAACAATTTTATTCGAACAGAATAATAATGAACTAATTATCAAAATAAAATAAACTACAACAAAATAATTCATTTAGTCATAAATTAAAATAAATAAATAAATAAAATAACTTTTTTCATTTATTTAGAATATTTTTCGTATTTAATTTATAAATAAATATTCAAACAAGACTTAATAGATATTAAATTAATTATATAAATAATTAACTTTTTATATCTATTTAATTTAAATTAATTTCTATATTTATCAGAACATAAATATAATTAATTTAAATTACTAATTCTTGTCTAAATAATATTTAATTCAAATTCAATATATATTCTAAATAAATAACATCAAAATTATTTTTATTTATTTACGGAAGCAAATGCTTACATCCTTAAAAGGAATGTATACGGCGTACTAATAACTCCATAAAATAGAGTTATTTCGTCTCATTGTTTATATTAAATTAGCTGAGTCTTAGAGATTTTATTTAAATTTTATTTATAGCAGTATTATTTTATTTAAATTTTATTTATTTTTAGTAGTTTTTAATTTAGTATTATTTATTTTTTTATATTTTAACTACTTAGTTATTTAAATAATTTTCATATTTTTGTAGGTCAAAATCCAAAAAAAGTTTCAAAAATACAACAACTTAATCAAGAAGGAAAGTGGACTTAATCAAGTAAAGTAATCAAGTTTGGCAATTTTCAAAAATAATATATTCAAGCTACTGGTAGATCAAGTTTTTCCCTTAAGGTTTTACCTATTAATATGACTTTTAGGATTAGACTAAGTGACATCACAGACAATCCCAAATATTCTATAGTTTTATTTTTCTCTAGTTTTTTAAAAAATAGAGAAGCCACCATAATATTCAAGAAGCTAGAGAGATTTAGGAGAAGCTTGAAGATCAAATATCGGCCAATCTTTGATTTCTCTTTCTTTTTATCCTTTTTAACTTTCTTGTATTATTTTATGACGGTGAAACTCTTTGGTTTTATATTTATTATAAACTAGATTTATTTTTCTATGGTTGCAATGGAACTCAACATGTAATTTGGATTATTTTATTTTATTTTATTTTATTGATTAATGATAATTGAGTTTTTATTCAATCTTGTTCTTAATGATTCTAATTGCTCAATCACCAATCAGATTGATTTAGTAACCCTAATGAACCTGGAAAAAGGAATTTCGTATTTAGACTTGGAGTGAATAACATATGTTTCATATTCATTTATTAGGACAAATTGATCCACATGTTAGATAGGAATATACAAGCATGCCATACGTAACTAAATTAGAGCCTAAGCTTAAGGAGTTTCTATTAATTCAATTTGCATAGGAATATAGTAAATTTGTTAAGAGAGATATTTTTATAAGACCATTAGAAGACACTTATAAATAAAACTCATTATCATTATTCAAGTTAAAAGAATAAGGTTTTATTCAAATAAAGTGTCGAGGGAAATTGTAATCTTAGGATTCTATTATTTATTATTTGCTTTATTATTAGTAGTAGTAGTAATTTTGAATCAATTGTTTGAATAAATTTAAATTGTTTTAATTATAGTACTTAAATTTAGTATTAATTCCTCGTGGAATTAACACTCTACTTTATCACTCTATTACTTGTTGTGATACGTGCACTTGCGTGGTAAATTTCGACAACACATACCATTTCACCATGTTAAGAATCATCCAATTTTGGTTTTTTAAATCAATGACCATTCATTAAAATATTATAATAAGCTAATGGAGGGACCAATTGGACATATACAATTAGGCTGCAATAATCTATTTATTAATTATTCTATACCGAATAATTAATCACATAATTATTAATATCAAAGTCGTACCACTAAAGACCTGAGATTGCATTCCCACTTATATATCATCTTATGTAACTTTATAAATATCCTTTTAGTCTAATGACCATGTCATTTTCGTAATGTTCTCATATGATATAGGTGATCAACCTAAGGTTATAATCTGTTTTACCTACTCGATCACCTTATCTTAAAGTTCCATTATACCTTCCATGTGATATTAATTGTCCACCACATGTGAACAATTTACAATTTAACATACAAATGATCAAGGCCTTGTCCATTT
Organism: Adansonia gregorii; assembly: GCA_038382025.1. NCBI lineage: Eukaryota > Viridiplantae > Streptophyta > Magnoliopsida > Malvales > Malvaceae > Adansonia > Adansonia gregorii. The sequence goes on along the minus strand of JBBYHO010530367.1, from coordinate 10,915 downwards.
TCACTATACCATATAATGCCTTTTAAGAGGATAATCTTAACTGTTTATAGGAGCTATGATTCCATTCTATATGTAAAGCTCTCATCGAGCATATGAATTATGCCCAACAAGCCGATCGAGTAGCTTACTACTTTGAGATGCTTTAGCCTTTTGAACATCAAAGCATATAAGTTTTAGACATGAAGGCAATTAATTAATTGGGATTAAGATAATTACAAAATGAACATCAAAAGTGAATTAATCCACATAAAGGACTTATTTATGGATTAATTCCACTTTGGTCCAGTCCAACATATCACCACCTCTTGGTAATATATCTATGTCTTTACTTAGAAGTCAAACCATTCCAGATGACAAAAAGACGCAATCTTTCCAATTGGATTTAGACGATATACTATTCTTAGCATAAGTTAATTGCTTATATTAACCTTATAAAATGTGGACTATCAATTTAAATTACTTACCTTAGAATGTTATCTTCCTGCATAGAAAGTCCACTATGCAACATTTTAAAGGCACAAACATACGTAGTCAATGAACCATATTTGCCTAGATTTACTTTTCCATGTAAACCTAAACGAAATAGATTAGCAATGCTATAATGAAATCTTAAATATATAAAAATGAATGATCAGTTCAAAAACCAATGAAATACATCAAAATATCTTTCATCCTTAAGGCATTCCTAACAATCCTTAGACTTGTGACACTAAGTCACCTTTATGTGAATTATCTTACTTAGAGATCATCATGATTAGGTCTATTTTGATGGATGCCTAAGGTAAGGTGGTTTTAGGTATGACATGAAGCATACCGTGGGTAGATAAGTGGTCTAAAGAGGATTCATCACCCTAAGTGACACAAGGGGATATATCTCATTTATTCGTGGCCCATGTTAACTCCATGTAAGTGGCCCAAGTAATACTGATTATGGAGTTAACACATAGAGGTTGCAAGACTAATATGGAATGGGCTAAAAGTAGACACTACACCATGCTCTTGTCTTATCTGGATTATATAATGAAGGGATCAAATTACACTAACATACTATACAATTAAAGGTCTATCAAACCATATTAACTCTTTTGGCATTTGGATGGCTATGATGCATTGCTAAATGCGGCTCATGGTCTATAAATATAAATATTCTTAATCAGATTAATATATATTTATTACCAACATGTTAGGGCCTAATGGGTCACAAACATAAAGGTGATTTTATGGAATTAAAATGAGATTAGATTAAATAGTAAAGATATTGATCTCAAAGGGACTAAATTAAATGGTTTAATAAAGTCTAGGGGTTTAAGTGTAAATAAACCAAAAATTTATTTATCCTAAGTTATTTTTTCTCTCAATTTTTAATGCAACTAAGGTATTTATCAAGAGGTGGTTTTTTTAAACCTAAGCTACTAGCGTAGTTATCAGCAAAACACAATCTTTACCTTATGAAGGTTTCTTAAGTTACTTGTATGGATCACAGTTAGAGGTCAAACAATAAGAAGGCTTTGGTTTATGAGAACTTGGCTTAGTGTGCAAGAACAAACTAAGATTTAATTTAATCAAGGATCTTGACAATTCCAATATGAGGTAAAATTTTTTTAGCGCTCTTGAATTTCAAGATCGCTTAAAAATATGCAAGTTAATCCTTTGATAGAATTTAGTATTCATTTTAATTTAATTATTAGCTATGTAATTTAATATTTGTTATTAAACTTATTATTTCTTTTATTTGAGCAAAACCCAAATTCCAATAGAAAGGAAATCTAGGCTCATGCTTATCAAGATAAACAAAAAATAATTAATTAAATCAAAAATATACACAATAGAAAGTAAATAAAGAAATACTCGAATTTCCTTAGGATCTTTGGCTAAGATGTACATATGGTCAATTTTGGTAGTTTAAAACATAAATCTTATTGAAATCTTACCTTCTCAAAGACTCATAACTTTGAGTGTGCTGACCACTACATTATCATTGCCACGACTTGGTTATTTTGATTACTTTTTGAGGCCACGAGAACCATAAGTGTCCTACTCTAACTATAATCCATAATAATAGCTATTGGAACCTTCATAAAGGTCTAATAAATCTCCAGTGCTAGCCAGATGGCTTGAAAAGGCTTAACCAAAAGGTAAAAGGCAATTGCTCTCTTCTACACACATTCGAAAACAGTTTTAGAAAGTCATAAGGATGTTATATAGTGCGACAAGTAAACTGTAGGGATATGGCAAATGTGGTTTCTTGCCTCCATTAACATCGTTTACACTAAAAAATGCTAGATGCAAGTTTTCTAACTTTTCTCTAGATCGAGAATGATTCTAGAGCATTAAAGGAGCAAACGGTTCACTATCAGTGTAGGGAGAGCAAAATTTCACCAATCATAACTTAAGGATTTAAGTATATAGCGCTAAGGGTTTTTGGTAGCCAAAAGGTATAACAGTTGCCCAAAAACTCTTATAAATGCATATTAATATATCTAAAATTAAGTTAGGCTTAATTAATGGGTCAATCAAGCCTAATACTACCAAATCCAATGGGTAGCACCATATTTGGTTCTTTCATAGGGATCTAGGTGAAAACTTTTTTACCTAGTCCATTCAAGATTAGGCCCAAGTATTAACTATTTAATTTCTTAGCCTAATCCAACACCAATAAAGTCTCTAATGTTGCGTATAACTCATTCGAGTCCAAATAGGATTTGTTTAAAACAAGAACTATTTAACTTAATAATCTGGCTTTTAAGACAACCCCTAGTTGCATGAAAGAGCAAATTCTCAATTAGATTCCTCACCTAAGTTTACTTTGCGTACTTAATTTAAATCTCGAATTTAATCCAATAGATCATCTTATTATATGTGCCTTATTAGGTTCTTAACATGTTGGCAACTAATATAATTAATATCATTAATTATATTCATAGATCAAGAACAAGATTTAGTAACCCATCATAACACAAAGAGCTAATTTAACTTCTGAAAAACCTTTCACTAACTAGCCTTGCAGTATAGTCAACCTTTTCACTAAATATCCTAAAGAGACCATGAGCATGGTGCAGGATCTACTTATGTATCAATCCATATTAGTTCCTATAGCTTGCGGTTAACCTCGTGAATTTAGATAAACAATTTCTCTTAAATTCATCATGCATTAGCCAATGACTTTGTTAAGTTAACCAAAGCCAAGAACATGTAAGATATGTCTCTAATGTCACTCAGAGTGGTGAATCCTCTTTAGATCACTTATCCACCTTTGTATACTTCATGTAATACCCAAAACAACCTTACCTTTGGCATCCATCTATTGTGGAACTATTCATGATGATCTTTAAGTATGATACTACTCGCACAAGATGACCTGGCATTATAATATAGAAGACTAGTTACACTACTGGCACATGAGAATGTTTCCATAGACACTCAAGTGATAATATCAAATGGAATGCTCTCACTAGCCATGTTCAATGAACTTGTTTCCATAAAATAAGCACGCACGTGTCATCTATTTCAACCCATAAAATCGATTGCTTACTTTATTAAGTAAGAAGGCATAACACATTATAATCTTTGAGTATTGCCAATGTATGTATTAGCAATACAGTGACTTGGAATAGTTTTAGGAACATGACTTTGTAGATACCCTATGTTGTATGGGCCAATACCTAAGGCATCAAATTTCATCTTTCGAGGCTTCACTGAGGCCATTTGAACAGGCATGGATCAGTCCCTCATCATTCTAGCTAAGGTAAAATATTTAGAAAGTCGAAGGTACGTAAAATTCATATTTTTTCATGAATGTATTGATAACAATACAGAGCCTTCACATCATCAAAATTCAAAATTTTATTAGTTGTATTGATACAATGGCAATGTATTCATAATTTGCTCAATCTACTAATACATTTGCCAATTTTATCAATATGGGGCTTGAGAGTATTGAAATCACAATTTTTGGTCAAAATGTATC
>JBBYHO010530345.1:0-16617 GCA_038382025.1 Adansonia gregorii | reverse complement strand
AAAAGTTTATTGTTTGGATTTCTCAAGTTTGTTTATCAAAATTTTAATTTATCAAAATTTTGAGAAATTAATTCACCCCCATCTTGATTTTATTCACCACTAAAAGGTCTAACATCTAGCATGAGAGAGTACCCACAACCTATAAGAGGCAAAATACAGCTTTTACCACTTCCCTATGGCCTCCCTATAGCCCTATCTGACATCGTTATAGTTGCTTAAAACTATTCTTAGTTGTGTGAAATTGAAAGTGGTTGCATTCTACTTTTTGCTTAAGGCTTCTAAAGCCTTATGGCTAGCATTGGAGAACTACTAGACCTCATGAAGGCTCTAGTAGACATATGGGTGGATTACCATTAGAGGCAAGATGCTTATGCTGCTAGTGGCCATAAAAGTGAGATCGGAGTAATCAAGTTGTGGCAATGATCATGTAAGAATCGGCACACTTAGAATTAAAAGTTTTTAAGTAGATAAGATCTCTATCAAATCTATTTTTAAACTACCAAAATAAACCGCATGTATCTTTTCCTAAAATTTTGAGGAAAGCTGGCTATATCTTTGCTTACTTTTTGCTGTTGTTGCAACATACCCGCGATGAATCCTTGCGGATCTATGGGTGCGTGTGACTTAAAATATTTTTTTGACTTGGAATGTCTTTTTGATTGAGACTTTCCATTCGTGACGTGATGAGAATGAGAAAGTACATATTTCGACTTATGACACAATGAAGGGGACCATAAGATGAATCACTCATCTTATTGGTCTCGAATGACCATCATGAAATGGCTAACGCTTGGAGTCGCCACTAATCATTTTGGGCTAGGCATGACTGGATGCCTATTAAAACTTATGTTTTGAGTTACAAAACTCAAAACATCGATCATGTGATTTACGTAATGCGAAGATTCACCATTTAGGTTTGGGAGTTGGTTACGCGCGATAAGGTATGAACCTCTTTGCGATGCCCAAAATCGATACCTTACTAGTTATATCTTATCTCAGTTTCGATTCTTTCGATCTTAACTCATCATTATTTCGATAAACCCCTTTTAATGCATGAATCTTATAAAAATACAAATCCAAGTTTTGATGAAAAATATTTAATCTTATATACGCCCTGGAGAGATAGGAAATGTCAAGATTTTCAATAAAATGACCTCTGGATTTTACTTTGAAAAATGAAATATTCCACTTTAAGCACTGGAGAGATATCCATGTGGAATATTACCCTTAGTTTCATTTAAAATGATTGGAAAACATGAATACAAACAATCATCACAAAGAAATCATGTTAGTAAGGCAATAAATGAAGTAATATGACATGGATCATTCAATACAATGATAAAGAAAATGGATGGACTATTGAAATTAATCTTGCAATTGGCAGCGATTATCTAAGAATAATCTAATTGATAATTTTCGATATGCATCTAGGTTTCTTGATTAAACGAGGTTTGTTTGACGTATTCATGGAAATCCGAGAAGGAGAAAAATTTAATTATTGTTGAAAAATAAGGTTGGAGTATTCCTTCAAAAAGATGGGGTTGGAGTATCCCCGTGGATAGGAAGATTTTTTTTAGATAACAAATTTGAAGAGCGTGGTTAGAGTATCCCCTCGGAAGGTCGAGGTTAAAGAAATTAAAGTTGATAAAACTTTGTGATTTAGGAAATGTGAGAGCATTTTGATAACTTTTGGTAAAAGAAATTATTATGAATGAAGATGGTAAAGATATAAAATATGTTTATGCCTTGATATGAGCCTATGGGAGGTCAAAGCATGTTTATAAGTCTAATCGAGGTGATATGGAGACATTCGAATGTCTTAAGATGAAATTCGAGAAAACAACCCAAATTTGACCATAACTAAAAATAGGGGATAACATCGCGCTATCCTGCTTCTTGAATTTATTCTAAATTGGTTTGAAGGCTTTAAAGGGTGGACAAGATACCATTACAAAGGTAACTAGACGAGTGTCAACCTAAAAATATTCCCAATATCTCAAAAAGTCATTTTTCGGGGGAATAAATTTTTAAGTTCGAATTAATTGTGCTGCTGGCAGAGCATACGAGGAACAAGGTATGTCAAAATTTAAAAAATCATGTCGGACTCATTTGGTATAAAAAAGTTGCAAACGATACCTTTCTAAAAAGTGAATTTCATGAATCTTTTAGAAAAAATATTTGAAAAATTTGAAAAAATCATTTAGTGGGTCTGAGTGGCCCAACCAGAATACATGTTTGGATTCTAGAGGTTTTGAATAGTTTAGATTTGCAAAATCATAACTCTCTTATCCGGAATGATCCGAGGGTGAATAAGACATCATTTTAAAGATAATTTGACACACTTTGATTTTAAGTGATTTTTCAATTTGTAACAGTGATGTTACCAACATAGGACAAAGTAAAGTAGAGGATATTTCTTATTTTCTTTATGTTTATTGGTCCAAACTCGAGTCATTGACATTCGAATGTCTATTACTGAAGGGAAAGAGTGGCATGAGCATCATAAACTCATTTGCACAGCTCTAAGGTATTTTTGGACGATGAAACAGCTCGTTGATCATACCCTTCAAGGTTTCACCTCGAAAACAAGGATGAACATTTTGAGAACAAGTGTAAGGCCAATTTCGTTGCAAAATCAGAAGATTTAAGCTCGTTTAACCAAGATTCCATATCTAAAAACCTTAATTTTCCCTAACATATTTTGCAGGAGAATGGTAAATTCATGCTAATCCTCATTGGTTGAGGTTAGCATGCTTGGCTTGAGGAGGTTTTGAAAATCAATTTTTGATAGCCATCAAACATGCATTTTAATGAGGGGAAGGCAACAAACATATAAGGGGATGGCACATAACATGAATGGGGATGCTAAATTTACCAATGGTTTTGACAAAGAAAGTGTTATGCATTTTGATCAAAAAATGTTATGGACACTGAAAATAACAATGTTTCATGCAAGCTAATGTATAAATGTGCTTAAAATGTGTTAGGCTAATGATTCATACGTGGATTAAGGATAACAAGATGCATGGATATTGCATAAAATGCATAAGCAATAGCTATCAACATAATAAGGATAAAATAAGGCATTTTGCACATCAAAGGGCATTATGGCATCGAAATCTTAAACTCACACAACCAAAAGCCACAATAATGCATGATAATACTAAGAGGGTGATAGAAACATAGAGAGCTCACTAAAATGATGAAGATGCTGCAAAATAAAAAATAAAAGTGATAAAGTGAGAAGTTATACAATAAAACTTCACTTTTTGGCCAAATAATTTGAGTAATAGAGATGGCTTGAATTTCCCTGTTTTCCTTATTGTTAATAAGCAAAAAAAGAGAGAACTATGAGGTTTGGTTTCGGTATGGATAAGAGTGATTTTTAGAATGTGTAATGGTTGGGAATGAGTGTTTTGGGGCTGTTTTTGGGTAGTGGGTGAAGAGCTACAGGATTCTAGTTTTCTTGGTGTAGGAATATGTTTTGGAAGTTGAAAATGAGCTAGAATCTAAGCTTTTTTAGTTAAGATATAAGTGGTCTATTTATACCAGCATTTTGGAGCCAAAGTAGAGGTGTTTTTGATTATTTCTCAATAGGAACAAAGTGATGTCAGCTTGGTGGCTATAGAGTGGCTGTAGGGAGCAACTTATTGCCAATGTGATGGACATAAGGTGGCTGGTTTAAATGCTAAAATGAATTTCTAGCAAATAGGGTGGCTGATGGTGATCATGGTCAACAAACTAGGGAAAAGTAGGATGATCATGTGATATTGACCCTTTTGATTTAATTTAGACCTCAAAAAATATTTTAATTAATTCAAAAGTCTAAATTCATAATCTGATATAAGTTTTGATCTTTTCTAATGCAAAGAAACAAGTTAAATCGAGTTTTTGGTCAACAATAGATGATTAAAAAATGCTCGCACCGTGCAAAATGGCTTGTATGTATCCATACATTACATAATGTATCGATACATTTGGTCCAAAAACCTTAAATGTATCAATGCAATGAACATTATATTGATACAATGATCATTTTATTGATACTATGAACCATTGTATTGATATATGTTGATATGTATCGATTCATTTCTGTACAGAATGTATGTTTTGGTCTTTCTACGACCTAGTATCGATGCATGAGCTCTCGTATCGATACATATGCTTATGTATCGATACATTTACATGTTGTATCTATACAAATAGGGATATTTTGAATTTTTGGCATGCTAAAGCATTGTATCGATACATTGTTCTCATGTATCGATACATTCAAGAAAAATTATGATTTTTTTTATATCTTTTGTCCCTAGACACCTTGAACTATGTCCTTTGATGCCACATCTTTGCATTTACCTTTGATATGATCCATAGGACTTCTTGACCTCCTCAACCCTACAATTGTCGCCCCCTTCATGTTCATGCTCCAGATTGCTAAAAAATAACCTGGACAAAATAAGGTGCCTACAGCTGCCCCTCTTTGACCGTTATTAAGAATCAAGAACAAGCAAAGACAAATAGGCATTATTTTATCTGGGGTGGAATGGCGTTTCCTCGAACATTAGAGTGTTACATTTTCTAAGGTTTGACCCTCTTAGGTAGGTGCAGAATATTATGAATTTTTATGTGGGTGCCACCAACTTGTGTGGACTTTGACTTAAACTTGAGTGCCACTAGCTCGTGTAGGCTTTGACTCAAGTTAGATGCCACTAGCTTGCGTGGGCTTTGAAAAGGATGCCATTAACTTATGGGTTTTGAAAAAGGTGCCACTAACTTGTAAGCTTTGAAGAGGTGCCACTAACGTGTGGGCTTTGAAAAGATGCCACTAACTTATGGGCTTTGAAAATATGCCATTGAGTTATGGGCTTTAAAAAGGTGCCATTGACTTGTGGGCTTTGAATTGGTGCCATTAACTTGCGGGCTTTGAAAAGGGTGCCACTGACTTGTGAGCTTTAAAGGGGTGCCACTAACTTGTGGGCTTTTGGAAAGGTGCCACTAACTTGTGGGCTTTGAAAATGTGCCACTGACTTGTGCATGCTTTGAAAAGGGGTGCCACAAACTCGTGGGATTTGAAAAGGTGCCACTAACTTGTAGGCTTTGAAAAGGGTGCCACTGACTTGTGGGCTTTAAAAAAGGGTGCTATTGACTTATAGACTTTGAAAAAGATGCCACTGACTTGTGGGCTTTGAAAATGTGTCATTGACTTGTGGGCTTTGAAAAAGTGCCACTAACTTATGGGCTTTGAAAATGATGCCATTGACTTATGGGCTTTTGGGAATATGCCATTGACTTATAGGCTTTGAAAATGGTGCCATTGACTTGTGGGCTTTGAAAAGGGTGTCACTGACTTGTGGGCTTTAAAGAGGTGCCACTGACTTATGGGCTTTTAGAAAGGTGCTGACAACATTTCTTTTATAAAACTTTTAATACAAGTTTAAGAAAAGTTTATGACAAAATTTCTCGATTAAAGGGTTTTGACACTAGTTCTTGACAACATGCTTGACAGAGCTTCTGATAAATGTTCTTGACAAAAGTTTTTTATGATAGTTTCTAGAAAACAATCTCTTGACACTGGCCTTTTGATAGTAATTTATTGATAAAAAGGGTTTTGATATGAAATGGTAAGGAGAAAAGAACCTTACCTAAATGACACTTAGTTTGTGAAGCTTAAAGTACTTACCAAGAATTCCTTATAGGTTCAGTAAACCTTGCTTGGAGTGATATTGTAAAAATAATGATGTGTGATGGTAATGTGAATGCATGATGTAGAATGCTATCATGATTGCACGATATGAAGTCTAATATAAGAGATAGCCATAGTTCTCCTTGTACGTCATTCAAACTATCATAGGGATGGTGATTTGTCTTTGATGCAACTATAGATAGAAATTTTCCTAACCTCCCTGGGGATTATAGGCTATCTCGACTCCACTAGGGATATGACCAAAAATCTACTTTTAAGAATCTGGATTTTTGCGTTTCCTGATTCGGAAGGCTCAATCATTTTCCTAACAATTGGAAGGCATTGTCAACAATTTGGAGACTACTCAACTGATTAGGTTGATGTCTTTGGTTTTGATAGGATTTTGATAGAACTTATAGGTTGATTTTTGGTCAGCCTAAAATGGTTTTTCTTCTTGAGATATGGCTTGTTAAAGCAAGAAATGGTTTGGGGTATGGTCATGTCGAGCAAGTACTTAGACTAAAATGTGCATGATCTTGACGATTAGGGCGTAAGTAGAGTTCCCTGTGCTTTTCTTTTCCTTTCGATGTAATATCAAGATGTCCTGATGCATATTTCAGTTGATTATTAAACATTATTAGTTAAATGACAAGTGCAATGTGAATTGTATAAGAGTTAAAAGAAACAAAGTAATATTTATTCATGATAACAAAGAGACATAACTCGGTATATTTTTTTGACAAACAAGTGATAAGGTAGCCAGAAGGATGGCCTTTTGGGTGAAAGATGCCTTTAACAATCATGGCATGAATGTTCTTTAGGTGCTTTTTAGGATTTTTTTCGAACAATGAAATGTGCCTACCATGAGCTGATCTTCGAAAGATCCCTAGGATTGGTTGGCATTGTCCTGTCGGTGCTTTCGATTCCTAACCTATCAAAATTGATTTTCTCAAGTCGCTTTTATGGTTTTTACAGTATTTGGGTTGGTTGCCCAGATACCCTTTTCGAATTTTCATTTGGACCTCTTTTTGTTTTCTTTTTTTTGTTTATTTTTTTGTTATTTTTTATTATTTTTTTGGTTTTCTCTTTTTTTTTTCTTCTTCTCTTTTTTGTTTTTTTTTGGTTTTTTTGTTGTATTTTTTTCTCCTTTTTTTAAGGATGCTTTTTTAGGTTTTCGCCATCTAAGTGTAATATTTCTTGATGGAATCTGAGTTGACTAGGTTGGGCAAGGCATTGCCATCTATTTTTGACAAGATTAGGCCCCTCTAAAGAAAGCTTGCTTTATGGCATACGGTCCTTCTCGATTGGGGGTCCACTTACTCCACAAATCTTTATGAATTGGGAGGCTATTTTTCAGTGCTAATTTGTCTAGGTGAAATTGTCATGGGGCATCTTTTTGTCATGGGCTCGGATCATGAGTTTTTGATACATTTGACCATGGCAGATGGCTTTCATATGTTTTTCCTCGATGAGGTTGAGTTGGTCGTATCTGTTCTTGACCCATTTAGCTTCTTCAAGTTTGGTTTTCATTAAGACTCTGAGAGAAGGGATCTCGACTTCGATAGGTAATACAGCTTCTATCCTATGGACAAAAGAAAATGGGCCAGCACCTATGGAAGTGCAAACTAAGGTTCGATAGGCATGAAGTGCAAAGAATAGCTTCTTGTGCCAGTCTTTGTAAGTCTCAACAATTTTTTCAAGTATTCTTTTAATGTTTTTATTGGCTGCCTTGACTGCCCCATTCATTTTTGGGCGATAAGGGATAGAATTATAATGCTGGATCTTGAACTATGAGCAGACCGCTTGCATCATTTTATTGTTTAAGTTGTTTGTGTTGTCTGTGATTATTTGGTTTGGGAGGCTATATTTACAGGTGATGTCCCAATTGACAAACTTATAGACAATCAATCTAGTGACATTAGCATATGAGGCAACCTCTACCCATTTGGTGAAATAGTTGACCGCCACCAAGATAAAATGATGCCCATTGAAAGCTTCAGGGGTGATTAGCCTGATCACATCCATGCCCTTCATGAAAAAGGGCCATGGGGCTGTCATGATGTGAAGTGGCACTAGAAGGACATTGATCTTGTTTGCATAGATTTGACACTTATGGCATTTTTAGGGGTAATTGATGCAGTCTCTCTCCAGGGTCAAGCGATAATAACTCGCTCTCATGATTTGGTTGGCCATGGAATGTCCATTAGCATGTGTGCCACAAATCCCTTCATGAACTTCTTTTAGGATTTTTTTTGGCTTTAGAAGTGTCAACGCATTTAAGCAATACTTGATCATGACTCTTTTGTATAAGATTTTTCCATCGAGAACAAATCCTATAGCCAGCCTTCTAATAGTCCTTTTATCAGTCTCGGTTGCATATTTGGGATGTTGTTGATCCTTGATGTAATGAATGATGTCATAGTACCACAGTACGCCATTTTTCTCTTTTTTGACACTATGACAATGAACTGGAGTTGTGTAGATGCTCATCTGGATGGTGGCAATGTCTGACTCTTGGTTGACTTTAAACATGGATGATAAAGTAGCCAAAGCATCAGCTATTTGGTTCTCTTCTTGAGGTAAGTATCTAAAACTAATATCATCAAATTCTTTCCTGAGCTCTACTATCAGCTTCTCATACTGCATCAACTTGGCATCACGAGTTTGCCATTCCCCTTTCAATTGGTAGATAACTAGGGCTGAATCACCAAACACCTGTAATATCTTGACATTCCTTTCAACAGCTGCTTGAAGTCCCATGATACAAGCTTTATATTTAGCGATATTATTTATGCAATTGAAATTTAGCCTTGCTGTGAATGGATAATGACTCTCATCGGGTGACATCAATATTGCCCCAATTCCATGTTCTAAAGCATTTGATGCTCCATCAAAATATATCTTCCAGGATTGATCTTAGTTGGAGGTGCCTTCATCTTTAGAAATGCACATTAGATCTTCATCTGAAAAGTCAAAATTTAAGGGTTCATAGTAATCTGCTTCTCTACTTGCGAAAAAGTTAGCTATCGCACAGCCCTGATGGCCTTTTGATTGACGTAGGCAATGTCGTATTTAGAAAGCAAGACTTGCCATCTAGCTAGCCTTTCGAATAGTGTAGGGGCTTTGCATAGATACTTGGTAGGATCAAGCCTTACAATCAACCATGTAGTGTGATACAGCATGTACTGCTTGAGTCTCTTGGCTGTCCACACTCAAGCATAGCATAACTTCTCGACTGTTTAGTATTTGCACTCGTATTTTGTGAACTTTTTGCTTAAGTAGTAGATTGCTTGTTCCTTCTTTCCCGACTCATCATGCTGCCCTAATACACAACCTATAGACTTGTCGAAGATTGCCAAGTAAAGGATTAAAGGTCGACTAGGCACCAACAGTACCAACACTGGTGGGCTTGACAAATAATGTTTGACTTTATTAAAGGCTTCTTGACATGCCTCATTCCACTCTCCTGGATTTTGTTTGTGAAAGAGCCAAAAGATGGGGTCATATTTGTCAGTGAGCTAGGATATGAATCTAGCAATGTAGTTCAGTCTCCCCAAAAAATTTCTCACTTTCTTTTGGGTTTGAGGTCGTGGCATATCTTGAATGGCTTTGACTTTATCTAGGTCAACTTTAATCCTTTTTTTGCTGACTATAAAGCCTAGAAGCTTACCTAAAGTGACTCAAAGGTGCATTTGGCAGGATTTAATTTGAGTTAAAATTTTCATAGCCATTCAAAAAGTTTATAAAGGTTTATGACATGCTCATTCTTTTTCATTGACTTGGCAATCATATCATTAATGTAGACCTCAATTTCTTTGTGCATCATATCATGGAACTAGGCTACAATGGCCCGTTGATAGGTTGCCCAAGCATTTTTTAGTCCGAAAGGCATGACATTATGGCAAAATGTCCCCCACATGGTTATGAAAGTTGTTTTCTCCATGTCTTCGAGTGTCATCTTGATCTGATTGTAGCTTGAGAATCCATCCATAAAGGAAACAAAGAATTCTTGGTCGTGTTATCTACCAAGTATCGATATGGGGTAAAGGGAAATTCCTTGAGACTAGCTCGATTCATATCCTGATAATCAACACACATTCGCACTTTGCCATCTTTCTTTAGGACTGGGACTATATTGGCAACCTATTTTGGATACTTGGTTACTTCGATAAACCTTGAATCAAACTGCTTCTTGACTTCTTTTTTAATTTTGAAGAACATTTTTGGCTTTATCCTTTTTAACTTTTGTCAGATTGGTTTGCATCCAAGCTTGATGGGAAGCTTGTGGACTACTCTATCAATGTCTAGTGCTAGCATGTGTTGATATGACCAAGTGAATACATCTTGATATTCTTGGAGTAGGTCTATCAGCTTGGTCCTAGTTGTCAACTTTATTGAGGTTTCAATTTTAACCTTTTTTCGATCATCTTAAATACCTAGATTTATTACTTCTGTTGGGTCTTTATGGGGCATGATCTGCTTCTCCTCTTGTTCGACTAATCATAAGAGGTCTAGTGGTACGGAGCTCTCTTCGAAATCTTCTTCAGGATCAACTTTACTAGTTTAAATTAACTATTGATCTTCAGCAACCCATTAGACACATCCATATCACTATCGTCAGGGCACCTGAAAGGGTAAAAAAACAAACATTGCAAAAGTCGTATATACAACTAAGGAATTTGGATAAAAATGAAGGTAAAAGAGTAATTGAGATAAAAAGGTTGAACAGTGATACATAATGGGGAATGATTTATGCAAAAGTCATTTCATTAATAATGTTTGATAAAAATGCCTTTTACATAAGATACCTATCTGCTTTTGGGTGAGCGCAAGTAGGTTTTCATTTTCTAATGTTACATAAAAGGGACAGGAAAAATGTAGGGGCTTCCGTCATGACCTTGTCATCAAAATCAGGTCTTAGTGGAAGGACATGAATTTTATGGCTTAGTATCTTAGAGATGAGGTTGTTAAGTGCCCTGTTTATGATGACGAAGAAATCTTTAGCCATTTGCACTTCTGATTGGCTTGGATTAATCCGTCTTCCTGAATGAAATATCTCATGGAGAGACGATAATATTGTTGGCTTCGACTCTTCCTCTCGACCCAATGATTGTGTCATCTCTTGGTTGTAGAACGTCTTTTCTTGCTACTTTCTTTAGTGTGTATTGGCCTTAAATCCTAAGCCTCTTTTATTGGCTAGACTGGTGACCTGTAGGGCTCGAGCCATCCCTTGTAGATTTTTGCTAAGCCCTTTTCTAGCACGGGAACCTTTACCAACGGTCATTTTTAAACTTAAGTGGATACTCTTTGACAAGTGGGTTTAACTATTGGCAATCCTGTTCCCACAAATATTGCATCAACGAACTTGAAGGATCAAAAGGATAACTCTGGTGCATCTTCATTAGGCTCTATGTAGACATCCTCAGTGAAAGTAGTGGCAATCATTTCTTCTTCAGCTCTAATGGTGACTATTTTGTCATTTATCATAAATTTGAGCTTCTGATGGAGAGAGGATAGAACGGCTCCAGCGGAGTGTATCCATGGCCTTCCTAATAGGTAGTTGTAAGAAGGATTAATATCCATAACTTAGAAGTCAACTTCATATATACATGGGCCTATCTTAAGCTGGATTATGATATTTTCAATTACTCCACTACATGTACCATTAAAAGCTTAGACTATGGTGTGGCTACTCTTAATGTTGGACTGATCAACAAGGAGTTTGTTTAATGTAGTCAGAGGTAGAATGTTAGGGGCTGACCCATTATCTTTGAGTACTTTAGGCAAAATGC
This sequence comes from Adansonia gregorii, assembly GCA_038382025.1. Taxonomy (NCBI): domain Eukaryota; kingdom Viridiplantae; phylum Streptophyta; class Magnoliopsida; order Malvales; family Malvaceae; genus Adansonia; species Adansonia gregorii. The sequence goes on along the minus strand of JBBYHO010530345.1, from coordinate 5,142 downwards.
ATCCCTTGCAATAGGTAGTGATATGTAGCACTTTATAACAACCCCTGCCTCTGGGTGGGATCTTATCGTCAGTGAAGGAGATATAATTATCGGCCATGATGTTGTTCACTCGTTGATCCAACTTATCCATGTGGACGTCCGAGGGCGTATATGCATTGTTTAACACCTTAAGTAATGTATTTTTGTGAACCTCTAAATTAAAAAATAGAGATAGCACAGAAATATTTGCGAGTTATTTGCTTAACTGGTCTATAATGCAGTATTTATTATGCTTAATGAACTTGAAAAGCTCCATGGCTTCTCTTTCACTTACTGCTTCCTTTACTTTCTTCAGCTTAAAATTCTTTGCTTGGGCCTGAGTGGTACTGGTGCTTGGAGATGCATTAACCTTCTATTTTTCTTGAGCTAGGGAAGCGTAACATCTATTGCTATGAGTTAGTTAACTAACTCCTAATAGTTCCATTGCAGCAGTTGAGGGAGTTAGTTCTTTGATCATTATTATCTGATTCTCGTATTTCCATAGGATGGCTTTATTTCTTTTATACGGGAATGGTTTAGGTACTTACACAACTAACTTTGGTGTAGGTGTCGAAGAACTGATCTTGAGACTTGACTTGCCATAAAGAATGAGGGGTCAGTTTCTCCCGTACGATGGCTGCATGGTTTCATCTCCTATCACATTAATAGATTCAACAGCAGGTGTGATCTTATGATAGAATTTTATCTAGCCTTTATTCTTCATTCATTAAACCATAGACCTAAACTCCCTGCATGTTTATAGGGTATGACCTATAATTGTGTGGAAGTCACAGAAGTTGTCGAGATTGTCTTCCAATTTTACTGTTACGTTAAGTAACCCAACCTAAATCAATGCTTGCCAGACCAAGAACATTAGTATTTTTACATCCTCTATGCTTGCTTTTACTTCATATTTATTATTAATGTCGATCATGTTTGCAGCTGGCTCAGTGTCATTTGGTTAAGGATTGGCAGCAACATTTGGTCCCTAGTTCATCCTGAACTGTAAGACTTTTGAGTTAATTAGATTTTGCATATTTTGTTTAAAAAATATGCAATTTTCAATGTCATGCCCTCTACCCCAACATGGTATTCACAGTGGGCATTAGGGTTGTACCATTATAGGTCTGGTGGCTTCTTTTCTAGGACATAAATTGGGGCCACTAAATGATTTTGGAGCAAGATATGGTAGAGCTCCATGTAAGTCATAGGGATGCGATCAAAATGTTATCTTTTTTTATTTGCACCTCGATTGCCAAGTACATTATTTGTTGCTCGATTATTACTTTGGCGAACTTTTATAGGGTAACTTTATAGTGGGTTGGATGGGATTGCAAAGGATGGGTTGTAGGTTATGGCATTAATTGGCTGAGGGGGTATAGTGATAGAGCAAGAATACATCGTGCTTCGGTAATGAGGGTCGGGTATTTAACATCGTTTTGGCTGAGATGAGCTAGCATAACTTATAGCATTGGCTTCTCTTTCCTTTTTTTACTGGCAATAAGCTTCTTACTTGATCTAGATGTTTCCCCAGCTGACATTCTACCATTCTTAATGGCTGCATCAATCATTTCTCTAAAGAGGACTAGGGTTGTAAATTTTTTGATGGCATTTCCTACGAGCATCTTGTAATAAAGAACACGTAAGGTGTGAATGAAAATGACTGTCATCTCTTTTTCTGTAAGGGGAGGCTGGACTAGGGCTATTTCCTCTCTCCACCTTTGGGCATATTACCTGAAACTTTCAATGGATCTCTTCTCAAAATTCATTAGGGAAAGTAGATCTGGCACCTCAATTTGACACGTGCTAGTATTGATTTAGAAAGGCCTTAGCCGAGTCAGCCAATGATTCGATTTCCATATTGCCACCGCTAAGTTACTGCCCCAATGAGGCTTTGCTGGAAGCAATGGATGAGGAGCTTTTCATCTTTCTTATAACCAACCATCTTTTATAGGTACATTCAGACATGGACAGAAGGGTCAATGGTTCCATTGAACTTTTCAAACTCTAGGACTTTGAATTTTGGGGGAATGATAAGGTTGGACACCAAAAATAATGATTACGCATCAAGAGCTTCAAACTTGTCACTTTTCTTCATAACTTGGAGGCATTTTTCTAGTAGCTAGAATTTGTTCACTTCTTTCGCAGTCATGGTGAACTTTTAACCTTATATTTTCTTTGGTTCCTCATGGTTAAGGTTATTGGACTACAGATGAGACTTCAGCATTAACATCTTGAGTGCCAAGAATAAATTAACCTACCGCAGTGGGATTAAGGTAGATGATTGGGCGAGCTTGAATGGCACGTGTAAGAGTGGGTCGTTGTTCTTATCTAGTTTCCCCTTGGGTAGGTTTTGGATTATTAGCAGTGGGACTTTCAGTGTTGAAAGGATCATTCCTAGTTTCAGCAGTGCTGGATTGCCCTTTTTTCTTTCATAGAGGCAGTTATTAGTTCCATAAGTTTTGCGATTTGATTTGGCATTTCGTATTGTTGACGAAGCATCTGGTCTTGTGATTCTTTAACCATTTGCTCAAGTCGCTTAATAGGAGCTTCATGATCACTTTCCATGATTTGCTTATGGCATCGTGTGTTGTAACGGTGCATGATGTAAAGTTTCGTGTTCTTGATTGATCTCAGAATCCCTTGCACTTTTATGGCCCAATTCCCGTATTAGACTTTTTTAAAAATGTATTTATTTATGAGCATTTATGATGCAATAATGAGTTAAGATACTGAATGATTGGTGCAAGTGCAATAAAAAATGGTGATATTAAATGTGCATATGCATTAGAGACAATTGATTCTTGGAACAGCTTTGTTAATAACATCATTTATAGAGTCACAAAAGGGTTTTTTCTTTTATGACATGATTACATTTGAAAGTATCTAACGTGATTACATTGTGCAATCACACGATCAAGAAAACCCAAAAGTCGTTGCTCACGATCTCCAATAGGTAAGATGTCTCACCTTATGATCGAGCTACTTCAATTATGTCATCCGACTCTTGTTGAGCCATCTAAACTTGTTCAATGAGGCGCTGATGTTTTTCTTGGTAGTTCGGATGTGCTTGGTCAATTGTTGCTTGCTAATCTAGTTCACGTTGCTTGGAAGCCTTTACTAATTCATTGATATGACCTTGATGATCTTAAAGAGACAGTTCTAACTCTTGGATTTTGTGAATGAAAGCTTCATTTTCAACCATGGTGGCTCTTATATCTCACATTTGGGCCTCGAGTCTTTGACTCCTTCATTGGTAGGTGGAAGTAAGAACACGTGCCCTCATGAACTTTTCTTTGCTAGTTTTGACTTCACCCTTTGCTGATTCAGCTTGCGATTAAGAGTGGCAACTTTTGCTTCTCATTTGACTCATGTCTTGCCAAAACATTGAGATTTATTAGCTTTTGGAGTATCTCATAATCCTTGGTCAGGTTTTCAAGGTCATCTTTGAAGTGATCCCTTTCTTTAATGACGATCTATTTCACCGTTCTTAAGATAGATATCCATCTCTAGCTAGCCCTTTTTCTCCCTAAGTAGAGAGATTTCTATAGCAAAAGATGCCTTTTCTTGCTTGAACTCCCTCCTAAATAGCTCGATTTTAGAAGGTGGTACCTCTATTGGGATTTGTAGTATCCCAAAGTTGGGTGGTGGTAATGGATCGTTGATACGGTGAAGTCTCTATTCTTCGTATCTAGGCATGGTGGGGCTTCCTCTTCAGTATCTTTCCATACAATGGATATTCTTCCAAGCTTGGAAGGCTAACTAGACTTTCGGTTTGTAATTGGGCTCTTCGTATTCAAAATCCTAATATCCCAAGTTTTTGAAGAATGGGATGAATTACTAGCAGTAAAACTGACGCAATACCAATAGAGGAGCATAACTGGTATTTCCCCATAGTCTTAGGAGTGGTACATAAGTGTAGTCTCCACATCTGTACACAATTGACTGAAAGAGCACCCATGGGGCTCTCCACATGATTTTTTCCTCCTTGACGTTTCGTAAGTCCTCAACCTAATGCTTTTTCATCTTATCTTGATGACATTATTCCTCTAGTACTGTGGAAAGAGGATTGATCTTGAATAAAAAATTTTGCCTGACTTTTCCTTTCATAACACAGAAATGACCTTGGAGCCATATCTAAAGCAATGGGCACACCCGATAAACCTTCTTATTCTTGTTCTTTTACAAAAGTTGAGAGCGCGGATAGTTTCGGTGATAATGGTGAAAGTAAGGTTGATGTTGCAATATAGGTGAGAAAAAAAATCTATGACTGTTGCCTCTACATAACCCAAATGTTTGGGAATATAATAAGCTTATAAATTTCCAGAGCATAGACATCTTGAGCTTTTTTTCATCATAAAGATTTACCATGCCCTCTTTCAAACTAGCCCAAGAAATGCATTCGCTGCTTCCTTTTATTTTGACATGACTTTTAACCCACGCTTTTGTGGCTCCAAGAATTTGCCTCAACATCTTCTTGAACGGAGGAGGCATTAGCACTTTACAGTAAATCTGGTTTGGCTTGGCCTTTTCTATGTTGAGCAGAGCTATGTACTCATCAATGGTAGGGAGTAAATCTTATTGGTTGAAGATGAAACATCGGTAGGTCAGATTCTAAAATTGTGTCACTGCTCGTAATAAGCCATCATCCGACTGAACTTGAAATAAGAGAGATATATCCCTATACTTTTTAGTGAAGGCTTTTTTTTGTTATTACCTAATTGTCCCAAATGTGCTTCAATTCTCAGTAATCATTCTGATGAAATCCAACCTTGACCTGTTCATGCATTTTTGAGATGTAGTCAGGCTTTAAGATGTCCCCATCTTGACGTTGGCAACCTTCTAACCATGTTCTGACATTTTCAAAGGACTCATAGTGGAGATAAGCTATTTTTCCATAAATGATGCCCCTTGCTGAACACCAAACTAGAATAATTGTCCTAAAATGATGATAGTCATGATGGTTATGATAAAATGATGCATGCACCAAAACACAAACAAAGGGAAAATAAGTTGGTGGACCATGTCGGAAATAGATGTAAGGAATTAAAGAATTTAAGAACAACAGAACAAAAAAAAATTCATAACATGTCTCAACCAAGGTGGTGAGATGAGAAACTAGCA
>JBBYHO010530324.1:0-16624 GCA_038382025.1 Adansonia gregorii | reverse complement strand
AAACATATTTGAGATAATTAAATATTATATAAATGTTATTATAAAAGAAGACATTTCGAGGTTACTAATTTTACAAATGAAAGTTACCATAAAAGCAACAAATATATGATTTTTGTAACTATATAATTACTATTTAGTAACACTAAGTTTTTGAACTTCGCTCATTTTTTTTAAAAATTAACATCCTTATTACTAAATAGTTGATGACGGCATGGAAACTAATCATATATTTTAAAGTTAATCATTTTGTAAAATTAACGTTGTTGGAAAATTATAAACTATATGCTATTTTAGTGCCACATTTCATTTTATAGTAATAGTAACTTACTCAATTTGCATAAAACTTTATGATAAAAACTTATACGATTACTAAATAATAGATAAATATTTTTAAAAAATAAATTTTTTTAAAATACTAATATTGAAACAAAGGTTATTAAAAAAAATTATAAATTTATTGATTATATTAGTACTCTTATAAGTAACTTTAAGTTGTTAAATTTTATTCTTACTTTCAATATTGATTAATGAAGTACTCTTATAATACTAATTATTATATGAAAGTTATGAAAAATAATTATATATTTTGAAGTAACTATAAGTTATAAAAAAGTTTATCTAACGTTCCATAACTGTACATATCTACTAGTTTTTTATAAAAATTATTAGCATAGTATATGTATGTCCATAATTATTAAATAATGGATCAAAATTATCAAAAACAATCCTGATTTTATAAATTAACGTGTTTTAAAAGTTATAGAAATATTTTTATTTCAATAATTAAGTATCTACTATTAATTTATAATTTAATCATCATATTGAAGCATATAGATTAACGCTTTATAAAAAAGTTGTTAGTAAAAATTTTGAAATAATTAATAAATGACGATTAAGAAATAGATTAAAGCTTAATTATTTCAATAATTAAGCTATGAATTACATATAGATTAAGTATTTACTATTGATTTATAATTCAGCCATCGTATTAAAGCATGTAGATTAAAGCTTTATTAAAAAATTATTAGTAAAAATTTTGAAATAATTAATAAATTACGAATAACATAGGAGAAAAAGATTAATACATAGTAGCGACTGATTAATAACATGTATTCATAAAATATGTTAACATTTTAACTTATAACTAATTTTCAAGTTATGTATAGGTATTGAAAACTTTATTAAATAAAATTATTAATAAAAAGTTAGCTATTTAGTAAATGTTTGATAACATATTAATAATTTTAATAATTTTAAAGAAAAATAATTATAAAGTAATAGTATATGATGTATAATATAGTAACAAATGATAATATAGTTCTAATAAATTCATAACATAATAGCTAACACTTAATAACATGGTAATAAATAATTTATAATATATGAATAAAAAAGCTATGGATAAAATCACAGTCAACGATATGCAATACACAAATTATTGATAATATGGTAATAAATGGTGGAAGGTAATAATAAATTTTATAATTATAATTGTAAAACTTTAAGTAACTTGTTAATTAAATATATAAAATTTTATATTTTTATGATATCATCAACCTTATAATATCTAATTGAAGTTAGTAATTTGACAAGTTAAATTATAATTAAGTGATTAATTATATGTTTTTAAATTATTATATCAATTTAATTAATAAATTATTAATAAATTTTACTACAACAAATAATTCATGTGCAGGCGTACATGTCGTAAAAACTGGTATATTATATTATGTTATCATTATGCTTTTTTATTAAAATAATATATTTTTATTTTCGAGTGTAGGTTATTTCTAAATTAATTCCTGAAATAGATTTTTTTTATTTCAAAATGAATTATCGATTTCCCATGTGTAATGGATTACCTACCTATTTATCAATGGTAAATGAGAAATCAGCTAATCACCTGCTAATTTCTTGTGAGCTTAAAAAAAAAAAAAACTATTGAAAAATTGACAGATGATTAGTTGATTTCTTAATTACAAGTAGAGATCAACTAATCACTTATCAATTTCTCACTAATTATTAAAAAAAAAATTACTAAGTAAAGGTGACGGGTAGCATTGCTCATGACCCTCTTGTAAGTGTCCTCCACTCTCGTACGAGTAGGGGGCAAGTTATTTATGCAGAAGGATCAATATCGGTGATATCTTACAATTATCCCTTTTACTTGAAAAGATTATTGGGGCAGTGGGGGGAGTGTGCTCGTGGCTCCCTTCCTTCATGCCTCTCCTCAGAGGGGAGGAGATTTCTCATATGGTTATTCAGAAATCGACGCTTGATTTATCAAATTTTTATAAAAATCATCATTCATTTGTCAATTTCTTACTGTAAATAAAAAAAAAAAAGCTTATTTCAAAAATAATTTGAAAAGAGCCCAAAATGAAAAAATATATATATATTATTTCAATAAAAAAAACTTGTTATTACTTTTGGGTGAAAGAAAAAATAAATAATTAAAACAATATGAATAAAAAAATATATTTAAAAAAATGTAGCAGGAAATCTGCAGCAAGTACACTGGTTATTTCTAAATTATTCAAATTGAGTTTATACGTTGAAAGAACCAAATCAAAATACGTTGTATTCACACCGAAGATCTAATGTAAAAATTAAGATCTTCTCATCTCCAATGACTTTCATCATCATCACAAGGAAAGCAACCTTCTTTTGCAATGTCAGTAATTTGAACTCCAGAATCATAAATAACCCCAGTTTTCCAGTCAGCTGGAAGCACAGTTTTGGCCCAAATCCACTTCCCATCAAACCCAGATGTTATCACAAATCTAAATTGCAAGGCACCATTCGGAACTCTGCTCGTTTCCCAGACTGCCCCATATTTCCTGCTCATGAAATTCCACTTCGAAGAACCAACCTGAGCTACATCGACGGCTACTATTTCTGTTTGACCACCCTGGTACAGCAATTTAATTGCCAAGTAATTTGGTTTTTGGCTTGATTCTTCAACTCTAACGGCTAAGTTCTGGTTTTTATATTCACAAGGTATCCTGTTTCCCATAAACAGATGGGGGAAGCATTTAAAAATTCTATAAATCTTTCTTTTTTCAAAATATTATTTAATTTTGGTAGTATAATGATCTGATTAAATGTTTTGATTCAGGGTCACCTTTTATATTCAACGTCGACAGTCCCAAGTTTCAAAATGTTTTGGCCTTTGCCCTGGCTAGCCATGGACATGAAAGCTCTGCTGCTAAGAACAAAGTCTGTTTGATTATTGTGATTGATATCAGTTATTGTCACCCTAGTCCCTTTGCTGCTGCACAGGATTGAATTCTTGCACCTTATCTGCCAAAATATGTTAAAAATCAAATTCAAAATATGTTAAAATTGTCACCCAAAAAGAATAAAATCAAAAGTAATTGTTGTTGTAGAATTATATGCAAACCTGAAAGCAGGCACCGCAACCAGCTCCATCTTTGTAAAGAGAAGAAACACCAGCCGCAAGGTGGCCACCGTTAAAGCCTAATGCCAAGAAACCATATCCACAAGCTCCAGCTATAACACCAAAGCCATACACAAAAAAGAAAAAAGTTACCCACCGAATTTCTCACTGAGATATCATCTGGGTCGTCGACAATCTCGTCTTTCAAGTACTAAAACAACTCTGGGTATTAATCATATTAACAGAAAAAAAGAACCCGGAAAATGAAAATCTGATGGAACTTTGACAGGAAGCTTACATGAAAGTGCAGAGGCTTTGGAGAAATAAGTAGCCTTGGATTGGTAAACGCCGCGATCACAAGCAGTAGCAGAAGAAGAAAGGACAAGGAATAAGAAGCAAAGAAAGATAGCCATTTGCACCGCGATGAGTTGAATGAGTAATGTAAGCGATGACAAGTTAAAGAAAGATTGTGTGTTTCAGTTTATTTTTATAGTGTGGCAACGAAGATTGGTGTGGACTACAGGTCAGCTTGTCCTTGAGAACATGGATTGATTTGAACACAGATTGGCGGTTGCCACGTATAGAGAAGGCTTACGCGGAGAGACGAAAACACAGTGGGAAAAGAAAGTTACGAATTTGTCACCGACTCTTTGCCTATGTCGAAACAGCTCTGCGGCTGTCAGTTATTTTTATAGTAACATGGCGTTGCAACTTCTCGTAGAGAATAGTTTTTTGGGTTTTCTCACTGTGGGATTGACACATATGTCAAGTGAAAGTTAGGGTGCAAAGTTTTGGTACATGGAGGAGAAGGTTCATCTTAATTTCCATTCCCCATGTTTTTAATTACTATGCTAATTAAATTAAACTGCAAAGAATACCACACGTAGGTTTTTCAAGAAATGGGCAATTAAAAGGGGAATTCTGTGATGTTTTGAAGTATGTGAAAAAAAAAAAAAAAGGCTTTCTACGTCCAATAATGGCAGATCATACAACCCTTAAGTTCTTGACATTAGTGAATCAGAGAAGAAAAACAACTCTCGATTTGAGTTTTCTTAAAGTAAACTTGAAATTTGATAATATTGTTTGATTAAATTGGCTTAGCCATGCGGATCCAAAGGATATAAGTGAAAAAAGCAAAATAATTGAGATTAAATTTGATAATTCGTATAATTATATTATGTTTATATTATAATTATATTTAAATATTATATATTTATAATGTTTTTGACATGTAAAATAAACTTGCAATATAAATTACCTAACCAATTATGTAAATGAGATGATAAGATTGACAAATATGACAGAAGGAATTAATGAGATTGCTCACTAATGAGTGGAAAGATAAGAACAAATTCTAAGGCTCCCACTTGCCAAATTAAAATCATTTTTTCCAAAAATGAACAGCTGTTGTGGGCTATAGGCAAACATAACAATTTCCATTTTAATTAGACGACTAATCTTTACATCTTAAGCTTTTTAATCAATAATGACAAGAATTTTTTTTTTTATTTTCTTCAGGACTAAGCTTCTAATTGCAGATGTGGACAATGATTTGTTTTCCAAGCCATAAATGCAGGGACCAAACTGCACTCTACAAATAGTGATTTGGATCCGCTGCTTAGCTTTAACCCTCTATTAGTATATCAAAAGAGTCAGTTTAATAGGTATTTATAAGAAAAAAAATTAATTAATTATTATATTTTTTGTTTTCATTTTTGAAATCTTAACAGGTGCTTATTCCCTATCGAGCAAACGTATGGCTTTGGGTCACCTGGATTGTCAAGTGGGCACCTCGTGGAGCAGATGATGTTGTTAATTCAAAGCTATTGGATCCAGCTGCCTGAAACTTGATGCTTCATCCTTACCCTTTTGAGTCGAAGTCAAGCAAAAACTATGCCTGGTAGCATACATTTTTCAATGTCTGCCTTGAATTTTCTAGCCATGGAAGTTTGGATAAGGATTTAGACCATAACTGCCAGTACTGCCCTAGCCGAAAGTTGTTCCTCGCAAACTCTCTTAAGTACTTTTCTTCATTTTTGAATTAATACGTAAATTTATTATCAAATTATGAATATTTTAAGGATTTAGTATCTAAAAAAAATTTACAATCAAATATTTTTTTTCATTAAGCAAACCCAATAAATTAACGTCGTTATATAAAAGATTGACTTAATTTAATTGATCAAATACTAATTGTTGGCCAACTTGCAGTTCATAGCTACATGCAATCATAAAAAGAAAGAATGATGTGTAGGAAAAAAATCAAAACTAGGTTGCTGGCATATCGTGGGGTCCCCATGTGGAGGGAATTTTCTGACCAAACAAAATCATAAATATAGAGCTACCTAATTGCAAGATCATTGAAATCACTTACTGCAAGAAATACAGCACACAATGCCTATGGTGCAATGACAACTACAAATGATTGTGGCTTAATATATATACACACACACATTGAATTGTTACTTTGCCCACTATTTCACCAGAAAAAGGTTGCTGATTGAAAGCATGAATGAAATTGCAATGAAAAGAATGCAAAGGAAACTAAAGGGATGACAGCCTATGAACTGATAATTACTTACCCTAGCCTTAGCTAAATTATGAGAAATTTAGGTTAAGGGAAATAATTGATAATTATTAGATATAACATTCATTTTTAAAATAAATTCATAAATTATTTGTATGAATTTTTATTTAATCAATCAAAAATTAAATATAATTTTTATTTAAATTAAAATAAAATTAAATTCAATAAAATTCAAGTAAAATATTATAATTCCAATAAATTTTAGATTTTTTTTTATTTTTTCTCTGCCCTGCCCAAGATTACCGCTGTGGGATCTTAGAGTGTATCGATTAAATGGTTAGTGGCAACTTGCAGTGAAGCAGCATCCAACATCATCCATGTACTCTACTATTTCCCTGGAGTTGGATGTTCAAAAGCCCAAACAACGAAAAAAGTCACAAATCAGTTCCATTAAATAGCAAACCTATTTGAGTATGATAGGAAAATCAAAAAGTTTTTAACCGCAGCCCAACCCAATCCAGCTAATGATAAGTTAGTGTTCTTGAAATGCAGAGGGGGGAAAATAAGGATCTAACATATGATACTCCCCAACAATGCTAACTGAGGAAACACTATAAACAACTTTGATAGAGACATTGCGAAGACATTGGACAAAACAGAGAACTTGTCGTCGATGTTTTTACACTTTCTTGTTCAAAATTTTGTTGGTTCCAACATGTCTCTTTGTCTTTTAGCATCCACATATATTAACTTAAACATTTGCATTGATTATCACACCATACAGGATTCCTATAGCTCATGGTTTTCTTTACCCTTGTTATCCAAACTTTTTTGTAACCTGTATTCGATATATTCAAAATGTGAATATAAAATAAAATTCTTTAAATATCTATAAAGAGATCTAAAAATTAAATATATTTAGATCAAATATATATTTATATTCTATATGTATATTTAAATTAATATAATGTAGATCCTAATTTCTTTCGCTGAATCTCATAATTTTAGGTATTTTTAAGCATGCAAAAGAAAAAATTCTAATCTTCTCCCAAAACGATCTTATTGAAACTAAGAACATTGATTACTTCAAGAAAGCATGAAGGCAACTTAGTTTTCAGCAAGCAGTTTAGGGGGAAAAAAATTAGAAAGGGAAAAGCTTCCTTTAATAGGTGTATCCAACTCTTTAGTTTTTACCTATCTACTCTTATAATTGTCAGAATGGAATTTACAAGTACGCTGGCGGAATCAATGGCATCTGGCGTGAACTCAAGCAAAAAGACAGAAAAAGAGGATCTTGCACTGCGTTAGGTAGTCATGGCAGGTTCTTTTTTTTTTTTTAATCCTTAATTTTTTTTTGTTAAAAATATATATTATAATTAAATTTAAATAAAAATATTTAATAGCATTTTAGATCATACCAATTTAAATAAAAAATTTTAAACTCAAACTCTGGCCTAATTTGAGACGAGCAAATTGTCCGATCTTGGTTTAGCTGCCAAACGTGCAAACATTTATTCCAATGGAAGTAAAGCTTAGAGATTCACTGCAGAAAGAAAGCTACAAGTTGTTTTCGCTCTTCGTATATAAATGTTACTCCTTTTGCTTCTTCCTCTCTCAGCTCAAATTGCCAGTTATCAGTTCTTGCCCCAAGTCGTCAATTAGCTAATCTCAAAGTAAGAGCAACATGATTAACACAAAGAAGGTCATCAGAATGGCAAGAAAATGGCAGAAGAAGGCTGCCATTGGAAGGCAAAGCATTACTTCATCAAGGACGATTAACATGATCGTTGCTCGTACTGAGAGACCATCGGGGGGGGGGGGTTGATAAAGGCTATGTCGTTATCTGCACAACCGATAAGAGGCGGTTCGTAATTCCCTAGGCGTATCTCAGCAACAGCATCTTCCTTCAACTATTGAACATGTCTAAAGAGGAGTTTGGACTGTCGAGTGATGGACCTATATTGTTGCCATGTGATTCAGAGCTCAAGAATTACATTTTCTTGCTCATCCAACGAAGTTTGGCTAAGGTTTTAGAGAAAGCTGTGCTCAATTCCCTTAATACTTATCGCTGTTCATCATATACTACTACTACGACTACTACTTTTTCCATAAAGGACATGCAGATCAACAGTCTCTTGTTTGCGGATTCTGAGTAACAAATGATTTTGGGAAAAGAAGATAAATATCTTGTAAATTATTGAAACTACTTTAGTGGTTATCGAATATGTTTCAATGTAAATATGTAACTGTTCATATGAAGTGTAATATCATGATATTAATTTACATGAAGAGTAAGCAGAAGGGATTTCATCTTCTATTCTTGAGGATCAAGGCAAAAGTGCTAACTTTAGGTTTTAGGGTTTAGGATTAATGTTCCGCCGCAAGAAAAGCACATGGTCTTTGACGTTTTGTAGATTCCGTCAATTAGTTACAATGTTGCTAATTTCTTCGAGGATCTCATTCAGTTAAAGTTCCAAGTCTATAAGACCTTGTTGCAGTGATCATCTCCAAGTTTCTTGTTTACTTTGTTTTATCCGCGAGCTTTTCGATTAGAAAACACACTTTTATGATAAATTATGTGATTTCATTAAATTTATATTAGATATGATTCGATTTTATTTTATATTATGATTCAAACTTTATACTGTGCGACATCATCTCTTAAAGAGTGGTAACATAAACCAAATTAGACTCAGATTGACCCTAGGTTCTCGGTTTTTGTTGTTGTCAATTTACAGCATCAAGGCATGACCTTTATTCAATATTTTATAGGATATGAGAAATTTCACTATCTTCCTAGTGTCAGTCTTGGAATTCCCTAATTGGTCTTTTACTGGCATCATGCTAACCAAATTCTTCCACAAAATCTTTAGAGATAACCAAATTTACATTGCTCAAAGTTCACCATCTACCTCAGAGTTTGAAAGAGCATTCGTTCAAATTTTAAGAACTTGGAATTATATTGGGAAGCTAAGGTTTCAAAATACTATTAAGGTTACCTCAAAAAAGCAGAGGTGCATTCACTGATAAATACATGAATCTGCCAAATTAAGGGGCTTCCCAAGTTTGTTTCCTAGGAGCGTGACAGAGCATCTGAATCGGCCAAAGAACTCGATTTTCACCAGTCTGCCCATAATGTAAGCTCTTGACCTCATCACAAATGTCAGGTTCAGAGGCACTGCTATACTTTCAAGGTGCTCTCTGGTGTTCACAAGAACTGGTATCCCACCATACAGTGGAACTTGATACCCTTGCACGATTGTCACCACTTCCCGCTGACTCTTTTTTGGTTGAGTAAACTTCTTCATCTATTTCATATATCAATGACAGAGATTGTTACATCACAATAAACCTCAAACTGTCTTAAAGAAAGTAAAGCTGTTTCATAACATGGCTTAAACTGATAAGTTTTGGCTTAAGTAAAATCAAGTTCTGGCCGATTTTGAGTATATATATATATATATGTAAGTCAGATCGTGGTCGATGAAAGAAAAAAACCGCCCACCCCGTCCCCGTTGCCAAACCTAACCTTCCCTAGTCTAACCCGAACTGCTCCTTTTAATTTTTAAACCTCCGTTTTTAACTACTTATTGCTGCCATACACAAGGATTAGAAACTTCTTTTACCTGTCCAGATGCAATTTTTATCTGGAAATGGTGAAGCTCCCAAGGGGTAGAGGCGGCATGGGCGGTATAGAAAGTAGCTGGATTTCTGTATGAAATCTTGATCGTGGAGTTCAACGAAAGCATGTCCGTTGGCACCCCCGATTCATCATTTCCTGCCTGATAATACAAGTTCTCGAACACTATGTGCTGCTCACAAACCATAGTTTAGATTGTTTATTAGTGGTGATTTGGTTAAATTATTTCGTACAAATTACATTAACAAATTTTATTAAAAATAAGGGAAAAAAAAAAGCTTAATTACCTACTTAAACTCACTAGTGAACTGAGTTACTGAGTTGACACAAAGAAGAGAGGATTAAAATGCTTGGTGCCGAGTTGCAACTACGTTTTCCTAATAAAAGATTAAAGGAACTGACCTTAGCGAAGATTTTAGGCTCGTCACGCTTGCTAGCACCGCACAAGATCAAAGCGATCACCATAAACAGCAAGAGAAACAAGAAAACGAGGCAAAGAAAAAGCCTGACTTTATTAGCCCTCCGACCATCATGACCGTCGACGACCATTTCATCATCGTCGTCTTCATCATCGCCATGACCAATCTGCACATGTTTCCAAGCAGAAAGACTCTTCAGGTTCTTAACAGAAGCCGACAACCTTGACGTAGACGATGACACCCTGGAATGATGAATGGTGGGGGAGCATTGGAAATAATGGTGCATTGGTGAAGCCGTGGGGCTTGAACTATATGACATCTTCTCAACGTCTTGGTTCGAGTAAGGGCTCTGAACATAGTAAACTGGCCTCCTGGGTGACCTCGCTGGCCATGACGCATCAATACTCGTTCCTTCTGAATCCGTTTTTGCATGCATTTTTTTTTCTTTGGTCTAACACTCTGACATAAAGAAGAAGAAGAAAAAGAAGAAGAAAGCTATGGCGATTACAATACAAGCTATGAATTCTTTTCTGCATGGATTATCTTGTTTATCTTAACAATTATTATCCAAAAAAATCATTAATAAAAAAGAATAGATATACCTTCGTTGAAACCGTTTAATGAGACGATAATAATGCTATTGATGAACTCTAATTAACAATTTATAATATTTTTTTGGTAAATTAACTCGTTAGCAATGGTAATCTAAACAGTTATTACAAAAAAAATTGATTTTAATGACAGTAATTTTACATAATTGAAATTTTATTTAAAAAAATTAGAATGCATAAGAATATAAATTTTTATCAGTTTAATAGTTCATCTTTACCGATAATTTTATATATCATAAATAGATTATAGATATAAATAAATTATAAAAATTAATAAATATTATATCTATATTTAAATGTATAGAATTAAATATAAATATTTTAATAAACGGAAAATTATTGTTGTCCAGGGCCAAATTTCACACCTCTATATACGAAATTTTTTTTTTTTTATTGTTTATCCCACCCTTAGAAGTTATAACATGCACGTGGGTTCCGCGTGGACGGTTGTGATCTCAACCCATTATCTTGCTTGGACGAAATCAGATAAATAGTAAAGTGACAGGTGTTGATATCAGCTGCTGATGTATGGGGGCTGCAGACGTAAAACCGCAGGCGGCATCGACTTCATTGTCCTGCACACAATGTCAGATAGCATCTAAGCGCTTCATTCCATTTTTGCCATCCTGGCCGTTAACTAACACCAGGTGTCCCACTTTTTTGTCAACAGTTCAGATTGTATCTTACTCAGTGTCATCGATTCTTGTATCAATCTATACGTAATAATTTTAAAATATGACAGCATTGATAATAATTAATTTTATTTTGATTTTAATTTTAATTTATATCGATTATAAGTATTAATTTATTTTGATAATATTAATAAAAAATAATTATATCGATCGATATATTATTTAAGTTTGTAAAAAATAATTAAATTAATATTGATATTAAATTTAATTAATATTATATATAATTACTCATAAATTTAATGAATATTAAGTATAACTATTCGTAAATTTAATGATCATTAAAAAATTTTAACCTTATTATCTAATTAATGTTGTTTTCAAATTTTTTTAAAATATTATATATAATTAATAAATATTTAATATATAAATTTTATTTAATTTAATTTATATTTAAAAATATTTTTAATATATAAATTAAAAATATTAAAATTTTAATAAACTTTAAAAATATATTAAAATATATCAATATTAATATATATCTATCATAAAATAAAATTAACACGTGTAGTGATACAATACTGATTTATTTTCCTATCCCGCCCTAAACCCCGAGACCACTTTAATTGCACGTCTCCCGGACAACAAAGATGGATTTTAAACCCAATTAATTTCTTAATCAATCCAACGCCTTCCAGATGCGAGTTGGAGGGTGAACTAAACAACTGTAAAGTTATTTAGATTCTATTTAAAAAATATGAAAGTTAATTTTATTATTATTAAATTAAATTTAAATAATTAAAGTTATTGGATGATTTGAATTTAAGCATAATAAAATTTTAAAAGATAGTTTACAAGTTTAATGGAATATTTTTATTATATTAATTTTAAATAATTTTAATTTAAATTAAAGTTTGAACAAAAATATTTTAAGTTAAAATCAAATATAAAAATTAAACTCGATTTTATTAATTAAATAAATTTAATTAAATCTCAATAAATAAAGTTAGATAATTTAAGTTTTATAAGTAAAATTCGCTTAAACTCAACGTTCTGTAGTTTCAACCAACACTCAGGATTACACCCTTAATGCGAGCTCACCTTGTTTTAAATGTAGACGTCCGCTTCCCAACCTTCACTCCTCTCCCTCCTGCAAAAATACAAACTGCCGTGAGGTCCTTCTTCACAAGCCATTCCCTCCAAAAAAATAACACTTCTGGGTCCAAAGGAAAAAGGTCCGTGTCGGGTGGTAACGGTAAGCCTGGCGGAGTTGAAAAAGCGGAAATGTTAAGCGGCCGGCAAACGCCGTCTCTTTTGCTTTTTTTGCTTTTCCTTTTTGCACACAAAGGAAAAAAAAAAAATCATCATCACTTCATCGGAGTACCTCCCAGTAACGCTACTAAACCCACACTGTAACGATTTTAGAGAGAGAAACGAAACAAAACAGTTTCAGTACTTATAGAGAGAGAAAACTTGAAAAGAAACTCTTTCTTCATCTTTTTCTAATTCTTTCTAATTCCTAATCAATCAGTTATTTCAACTTCACCGTTGCAACGCGAGAGCCAAAGTATCTTCTCAGGTGTTAGCAAATGTGCAGCTGAGGGATTTTGTTCTTTGAGCCGTTGGATATCCAGTGATTGAAAGATCTCATATGGGGAGTGTATCTTCTGATGGTGGATCTGACGATCAGCAGAGCGAGGAACGGTGTGGGAGTTACAGCTTGAGTGCCGACGTCAGCGAGTCCGAGAGTTGTTGTAGTAGTAGCTTTTCGTGTCGGCGGTTCGATGGAGAAGGTTGCTCCAGCTCGATGACCTCATCTCCGAGGTTACCGGATGCTAGAAGGTTCGGTTTTCAGGTGCCGCTGATGACGCCGGTCATTGGAGGGAAGGATGTCGTCATTTGGGATGACGAGAAGCCTGAGAAACCGGACACCGATTTGTCTGGTAATTTTGGATATACTTTCTCTTTTAGCTTTAGATTACACCTAAAATTTTCCCAGGTTTTAGTTAATTATGGGCTGACGCGAGAGGGAGATTCATGCTTAGTATATTTCTAAGCGAAATGATGTTGCTTGTTTCGATTTGTAGCCAAACAAAAACAAAATTATAATTATAATATTTCTTGTGCCTAATAATAGCAATGATAAATTAAAAAAAAAAAATGAAAGTATGGAAGCAAATAAAGAAAAAAAAATTGCAGCTTTTACGACATATTTTAATTCCATTTTTAGTTAATTTTTTTTTTCTAGTCATGCCCTCGTTTTTTTCAAATGTAAAATAAAACTTTTAGGAATTTTTGCATTTAACTGAGAAAGATTGATCTAATTTATTTATGGTCCGGTGTTCTTTTCTAAGGATTAATCTGCTTGATTTATTATTATTGGCCGTGTTTTGCTGTAATTTGGTAATTATTTATTTATTTATTTATTTTACTGCCTTCCATAATGTTTTTCAATGATATATATATATATATGTAGAAGTTGAGATGGTGAAGGAGAGATTCTCCAAGCTCCTTTTAGGAGAAGACATGTCTGGTGGTGGGAAAGGAGTTTGTACTGCACTTGCCATTTCGAATGCGATCACAAATCTCTCTGGTTGGTGTGATTTTGATTATGATTTATTGTACTTTCATGTTTTAAAGTGTTCTCTAAGTGTCGTTTAAGCCAAAATGGCATTCTTTGTTTGCCAATGGCAGCGACCGTCTTTGGCGAGTTGTGGAGGTTAGAGCCATTAGCACAGCGGAAGAAGGCAATGTGGAGGAGAGAAATGGAGTGGCTCTTGTGCGTGAGCGATTCGATTGTTGAGCTTGTACCGTCAATACAACAATTCCCCGGGGGAGGCACATTTGAAGCCATGGCGACAAGGCCACGCTTGGATTTGTATATAAACCTTCCTGCCCTTAAGAAGCTTGATGCAATGTTGATTACCATGCTTGATAGGTTTCGTGAGACGGAGTTTTGGTATGTTGATCGGGGGGATAGTTGTGGGTGATGGTAGTGACTGTGATGCTTTTCCATCATCTGATTCTGGAGGGAGGCCCTCGATTAGGCAGGAAGAGAAGTGGTGGCTGCCATGTCCGAAAGTGCCACCAAATGGTTTGTCCGAGGATGCTAGGAAGAAGTTGCAGCAATGCAAGGATTGCACAAACCAAATTCTGAAGGCAGCCATGGCGATTAATAGCAGTGTGCTTGCAGAGATGGAAATACCTGCGGCTTACTTGGAGACTTTACCGAAGGTGTGTGACTGTGTTTCTCAAATAGCAACACTTTTGCAGTCTTGCTAAAAACCACATTAGCTATCATGTATTCGTTCTCTTTTTGGGTAATAATACTTGAATGTTAATCAATGGTTAGTACTCAATGTTGATATGCATCATGCATGATTAGGTTTCTCCCATTAATCATCGAAATAACTGGTACATTTTGTTGTAGCATTCAATCATAGTTGAAAATCAATTCTCTCTGACAATTATTATGAACCCCGTTCTTCAAGTTTAACAAATTTTCCTTGCCATTGTGATGTCCAATTGCCATCAGAACGGAAAAACTTGTCTAGGAGATATCATCTACTGCTACATAACAGCCGATGATTTCTTACCAGAATATCTGCTCAATTGCCTAGATCTGTCAAAAGAACATCACATTCTGGAAATAGCTGACAGGATTGAGGCAGCGGTACATGTATGGAAGCAAAAAGATCTTAAGAAACATGTGAATCACGTCAAAGTTAGGCACTCTTCATGGGGTGGAAAGGTCAAGAGCCTTGTTGCCAACGGTGAAAAGAATAATTTTCTGGCAGAAAGAGCTGAGACCCTGTTAAATAGCTTGAGGCTTCGTTTCCCTGGTCTTCCACAGACAGCATTGGATATGAACAAAATTCAATATAATAAGGTATATTGCAACGAATCATCCGTATTACCGTATTGTTCACTCTCATCAGATAACTGTTCTAGCATGTGTCTGTCAAACGATGTGGCCAAATAAATGTGATTTGCGACCTCCTTGTTTAGTTGGTGAGGATAGAACTAAATCATGTTGCTTCCATCTTTACAAATATGAACCACCAATCATCTTTGAGACCACGGCCTATAGCGAGTGGATTTAAAGTCTTAACATTAGGCGAATATCCTTTACTTGCTGGTACATTATGTAGCAGTGGTTCCCACAATGTTGGTACATTTATGGTTAGCATACTTCTTGTTGTTTTAGGAAGAAAACCTTAGTAAGCAACACTGAAAATAACCCCACTTTTATTATCTTTATAATTGCAGGACGTTGGGCAATCAATTCTTGAAAGCTACTCAAGGGTTATGGAGAGCTTAGCCTTTAACATTATGGCAAGAATAGATGATGTCCTTTATGTTGATGATGCTAATCAAGCACTGCGCAGCTGCAGGTGAAACGATCACCCTTTTTGACAGGAGCGGTTTGAGTGGTCGTCTGATGCAGAATCTAATGTCTCCGAGCCCCATCTCGGTTCAGCACACTCCTTATGCCTCTCCTTTTGCAACACCAACCTTATGTTCTTCAACTCCAGTCACGGGAGGTAGCCCTGGAAGGGCACCTTCCTCTTTGAAAAGAGATGTTCTTAAAGGGGGACCTGACCGGAAATTTGAAAAACCATAGGCGGCTGAATTCGAGAGGGCGTGGTCATACACTCGCAGCCTCAGTTTCTGAAAATGCTCCTGATAGACACTGAAATCAAAGATTCATGACCCTGTGAGAAAATAAAGTTCTATGAATGGTAGACAAAGAAGTTGCATAGTTTCGTTGGTTGGCTAACAGCCTAAGGGAAATCAGTGATCTAATCTTTGTCTATATCTTAGCATTAGGAATCAGTCTCAAAGTTTTAATTTCTTTTTTCTTTTCTTTTTTTTTTTTTAAAATTCAAATGTTGTTTGTGAATTGAAGAAAATTATGCTGTAATCGAATTGCTACAAATGCTGTTCATTAAATGTATTCGATTGGGCTTCTTGGGTCTCATTTTCATAGCCAGTTTTATGAATTAACAGAGTACATTTGACAATTAGCTGTAGTTCAAAACTACGCTACTCGACTTGAGTTTTGTCATCAAATACGGATAAATATTTAATACAATTATTTTTAATTTTTTTAAATTCAAAAGTTTTAGATCAAATTTTTAGATGAATTTTTATTCTTTAAAACTTCATTTGTTTAATATTTTTATTATTTGACTTGATTTCATGATGGTGTTTTAAAATACGATTTATAAATATAGATTTAAATCTATATGTTACACATAATTTTGTTTACGAGTTAAATAGCTCACCTAGTTTGAGAAGCACAATTTATATTATACAGGTTTTATATTTCATTATCCGATTTGAATAATTATTCACATAATAAAAATAATTTTTATTTAAATTTAAATATAAAAAT
>JBBYHO010530313.1:0-16626 GCA_038382025.1 Adansonia gregorii | reverse complement strand
CTCAGACTACATCCCTTGATGCCACATCTTTGTATTTACCTTTGATATGATCCCTAGGCCTTCTTGACATCCTTAAATGCTTTTTTATCGGGCGACGATCATCGTCCCCTCTTACATCGATGCTCCAGATTGTTAAAAATTAGCCCGGACAAAATAAGGTGTCTACAATCCTAAAAGGTCTTAAAATGATATCCTAAAAACATAAAGTGTGACAAATTAATAAAGGCACCTAAGTTGACTAGACCTCATCGGCTAGAGGATCTTCGACAGGTGAAAAGGTAGGTGGAGGTGCATGAGGAAAAGTAGCCAAGAAAGCATGGAATTGCTCTGTTAGAGCTTGGTGACTTTGCTCAAGAGTAGAAAGATGAGCATCAATGGTGTCAAATCGTCCCTTCTATGCACAAAATGGCCCATAATAGATGTAAACATTGTAGGAATGTCTATAGGCGTGGAAGACAAGGTAATGGGAGCCAAAAGTGAGGGAAGCTCATCATGCTCTATTTCATCATGATCATCGGGAGTGAGAGCATCTGGTTGGTTAAGTGGTGGTTATCGATGAGCCTTTGGAACAAATTTGCCACCTTGAATTTCATATCTAGTAAGCCCCATGGATTTGTGGCCAATGTAGTGGTAGGTGGTTCCTATAATTCTAGGGTCGCATAAAAGATCGAGACCTTAGGTGTCGAAGTAGTAACTTAAGGCCATGCCATGGAGAAGATGATGACAACCACGTATGCATAGAACAAGGTCTGCGAATATGAAATAGGCTAAATTTGGATGATTATCGGATTGAATCATATGCAGCCACCGATAATCTGTGTCACTAATCAAGGTATGTTTGGTTCCATATAGACGAAGCACATATGAGATGATAAGATGGAGCAAGCGATCGACCTGAGGAAGAAGCGTGGCTTTGTTGTGCGAGGTGCACAATATGGCAGGAGCCAAGCCTTCATGGATGATGCCTTCATTCAAAAGATTAAAGGCAGATGCGAGAAAAGCCGAGTTGATGAGGAGATCTTGTCCTAAAAGATAGGATTGAATAGCAATGACATTATCATGGTCATCAATAATGAGAGAGGCATTACTAAAGAATGCACGAATAAGATTTTGATGAATCAGAACATTTAAGGAAAGAATTTTGGTCCATCCAAAGGTTTCAAAGATCTGAAGGCAAGGATAATTAATGGACCAGAGAAAAAAAAGTTGATGACTCGACATTATTGGATGGGAATTCAGGCATAGATGGTGGTGAATCGCTCTCGAGCCCATGCATTGCAGAAACACAAGCTAAAGAATGACTGATTTAGGTTAAAAGTGGTTGATGAGCGAAAGAGGTGGAGGCACAGGTGATAGAACCTTGATGGCGTGCTGTTTGTTTGGTTTTGGGAGCCATGGTTATCTTTGAGGACTTTTTTTGAGTAAGTGGCGAGGGAACAGGTTGAGTAGGTAAAAAGCTAGTTGAGGAAAATAGTCGAACAGGTGGTGGGTGCTAAAATTGATTTTCAATTAGTGCGATGTAGTGAATAAATTAGTAATCAATCGCATAAACAAGGTGGGGAATAGTTTAGAAATAAAAAAGAGTTAAATGTTGGGAAACATTTTGATAAAAGTGATGGATTTAGAGGGAGAAGTGGTGAGGGCCAAGGTGATGGGGAATTTTGAAATCTTAATGGTTTAGATTATGGTGAGTGATTTTGAAATGGTTTTGGGTAAGTGTAACAAGGGAAATTGGTTTATGGAGTAATCGATTTGGAGATAAAAAGATGATGATGATGAGTTTTAAAGATTTAAAGATAGAGTGAGAGAGGGATGTTTTGTGAATAGTGCCTTCAAATAATGAGATTTCGCATGTAAGAGTTCTAAATGAACAGTGAGTATCGATATAGGAAAAGCAATATCGATACAAAAAACATTTTTGGGTTTTATATCGATACAAGGAACTGGTCTCGAGACTTAGGTCAAATTGTTATGTATCGATGCACCCTGAGAAGTATCAGTATAATGTATCAATAAAGAAGAGGCAGGTATCGATACAATGAACAAATCTGGGTTTGTATCGATACAATAGAAACAAGTCTTGATACATGAAAGAAGAATGTACAGGAATTGATATAGATGACCTAATATGGGGTCATTTCCAATAAAATAACATCAAATTAGATGTATTTTTGACCTAATTATCCATTCAAAAACATTTGAAAATATAACTTGGACCAAAATCAAGATCATTCAAAATTTAATCAAGATCCAACAAAATTATCCAAGAATGTCATAACAAATGAACATTATCAAACAAGTATGTAAAACTAGTTTCATCAAACTAAGCGTGATGCAAATAATAGTGAGGCACAGTATCAGGATTGGATCAAATCATGAATTTCAGGGTGTATTCATTAAGCCAATTTCTCTTCCAATTGTGCAAAATCTATCCCTGTCATGTGGTTTAGTGAAAATATCAGCTAATTGATGCAAGCTATCAACAAATTCAAGCACTATATCACCTTTTTGCACATGATCTCTAATGAAATGATGTCTAATTTCTATGTGCTTGGTTCTAGAGCATTGGATTGGATTTTTGGTGACACAAATGGCACTAGTATTGTCACATTTAATTGGAATATGATGCATGGTAATGCCAAAATCCTTTATTTGTTGTTTTATCCATAAATTTTAGGCACAACAACTTTCCGTGGAAATGTATTTCGCTTTAATTGTGGATAAAGCAACACTATTTTGTTTCTTGGAAAACCATGATATGAGCATATTTCCAAGAAATTGACATGTATCAGAAGTGCTTTTCCTATTAATTTTACATCAACCAAAATCCATATTAGAGTAAGCATGTAAGATAAGGGATGATTCTTTTGGATACCATAAGCCTAGATTTGGAGTATCTCTAAGATATCTAAAGATTCTTTTCACAGCAATGTGACTCTGGTGGTGATGATTGGTATCTAGCACATAGGCATACACTAAACATTATGTTGGGTCTACTTATGGTAAGATATAGTAATGAACCTACCATAGACTTGTAAAGTTTAGAGTTAATGATTTTACCTCTTTCATCCTTTTCAAGCTTTGTTAAATTACTCATAGGTGTGGAACAAGGCTTTGCTTCATCCACTTTTAACCTTTTGAGTAATTCCTTAATGTATTTTGCTTGATCGATAAAGATGCCATCTTTAGTTTGTTTAATTTGTAGCCCCAAGAAGAATGTTAATTCTCCCATGATGCTCATCTCGAACTCACCTTGCATTAACTTAGAAAATTCTTGACGAAGAGATTCATTAGTAGCACCAAAAAGAATATCATCAACATAAACTTGAATCACTAATGCCCTTGTTTTTTACTTTTACAAATAGAGTTTTGTTAACATTGCCTTTATTGATACCTTTTTTAATTAAAAATTGAGAGTCTTTCATACCATGCCCTAGGTGCTTGCTTTAGTCCATATAAAGCTTTGGAAAGTTTAAAAATGTGATTAGGAAAATGAGAATTTTCAAAACTGGAAGGTTGTTCAACATAAACTTCCTCATTAATGAAGCCATTTGAAAAAGCACTTTTGACATCAATTTGATATAACTTGAAATTGTTGAAACATGCAAAAGCTAGTAGTATTCTAATAGTCTAGCTATGGGGGGCATAAGTTTCATCATAATCAATTCTTTCTTCTTGACTACATCCTCTAGCTACTAATCTAGCCTTATTCCTAATTATTGTTCCATTCTCATCAAGTTTGTTCCTAAAAACTCATTTAGTACCTACAATGGGATAATTACTAGGTTTCTTAACTAAATTCCAAGCATTACTTTTGCTTTGTACAGGAATGATAGATCAAAAATGCTTTTGCTTTGTCTCCTAAAAGCATGCTTAGCATTGAATTTAAGGAAAGCTTCCAGCTACCTAAAAAAAGGCTTCTAGCTAAGACTCTGCAGCAACTTCCAAAAAAGCCCTAACATTCCTAAAAATCCTCCAGCAATCTTTAGTTCAAAAACTCTTCCAAAAACGTTATTCTATTGCCTTTCACCCTCAACCTTCTTTTATTCCCATAGTTCCCTTAAACCACCATCAGAAAACTTTCAAAAAAATCAACCTTTCACATATTTTTATCCTCAAAATACCTCACCATCAACAATATCACCAAAAAGCTTCTTTTTTTTCATATTTTTCTTGCTAAATAATAGTAGAAAGAGGGAAAAATCAAGCTTAAAGTCACTACTTTAGGAAGAGAATATTTCAAGCTTTTTCGATATATTTCCTCGACCTTGTTTCATACATTTTCTTGTTTTATAATCTACATGATTTTAGTGAGCAATTTATGTTGCCATGACCATCCTAGGACTCTTATGCATTATTATTGCCTTGATTGTGGTAGTTTTAGGATATTGATGCTTTTAATGCCTTGATACTACATGGTAGGCCACATATCTTATCTTTCATTATGTCATCAAAACACCCATTTATTCATGCATTTTTTGTCATGTTTTATCTATTTTCATATGTTTAACACATGCTTGAATGTTTTTCGTAACGTGCATTAAGTATGCTCATGCACTTTCTTGCATATTAGGAAGTCTCATGGCATAAAAAATGCTATCTTAAAAGTTTTAGCATGCTTTTTTTTGCTTAAATATGTTCATCCATCTTCCATAACTTGATTTTTGGTGCTATTCATAAAGTTATCATTTTTATTCTCTTTATTTGTCACCTTATTGCGTTTCTTATCATTTTTTGTTTGTTTGCATGTTTGCTTGTTTGTTAAAAACCTGATTTTCAAAAAAATCCCAAAGTTAAGTTCATGCTACCTCCAATAGATGGACAATACCATGGATTTAAAGTTTTCATAAAATTAGTCTTTAACCTTCAAGGCAAACTAAATACTTCAGACCTAGATTCATGGTAAAACAAGTCCAAAGATGCTATTTTTTAAATAGAAATGACCTTTTTAGTTCATAAATGTATCAAGCCTTGATCTTGAATCTAATACCCTCTTTAGTGACATGGTAAATGGGTTGTTTTCATTGTCTCAAACTACTCTGTGGTTGTGGAATGAATTTGTGACATTTATGTCTGTTAATCATAGACATTCCGAATTTTTTCTAGAATTTTCTAGAATTGTTTGATAATTTTCCTTTTAATGGTGCTTCATGTGCCTTCAGATAATTTTGGATGAAGAAAATATGATTTCACGAACCTTTGCAACTTGAAACCCCTAGAATTAGCGAACAATATTTTGTTTAGGTCATTTTGTCCTACCAAAAAATTTCTTGAATATTTTCTCGAGAATGATGGCAAAATCCCTTTTTTGAAAAGGTATTGTTCATGATTTAATGATTTTGGATGAGCTCAAAGCAATTTTTCAAAATATGTTGTGTCTTTTCCTCTATCAAGATAGACCTAATTTCAAAAATTAATTCCACCTAAAAAGGTATTTTATAGGATTTTTAAAATATTTTTACATTAAACCTTATCGAGTCATCTTTCCAACGATACCTCTTCACCCTCTAAAGCCTTCAAAACTCAGAATAATTTTCGAAAAGGAGATGACATGATGATGTCCCTTGTTTTTAAACTAATTTTTGAATTTCCTTTGAAAAGACATTCGAATGTCTTGAAGTAAATCCGATTGGTTCCCCTACAACACAAGCCCTTTAAACTCGAATGAAGGCTTAAAACAAAAATATATTTTATACAAATCTTTGATTTTCTACTTTTAAAATCTTTTTTTTTTAGAATAAACTTTTCTTCCCTTAAAAGTTTGGATTTTTAGGGATACTCTAACCTCATTACTTCGGGGGGATATTCCAACCTCATTTTTCCCTAAGATACTTGAATTTTTTTCTTGCATTTAGTCGAGATTCCTCATTATTTTCTTAAATAGTAAAAAATTTTTATCTTCGGGGATACTCTAACCTATTACTGAAAGGATACTCTAACCCCATTTTCATTAAAAACTCATTCTTTTTTTATTCCAAATTATTGTCATAACTTTATCTTTAGGGATACTCTAACCCTAACTCTCTGAGGGCATACTCCAACCCTGCCTTTATCTCAAAAGAAAAGAAACCTAAAAATTTTCTCTTTTCCAAATGCTACAGATTGTTTAAAATCTTTTTTGCCCCTTAAATTATCATTAAATCCACACCCATCTTTAAATTGTCATCCAGGTTATTCTTCAATTATTGAAGACAATTATGAGATGCATTCCGATTGACCCTCTTTTTTACTCTCTTTTGTTTGCGATTGTTTGTTTATGATATTATTATATTACTAACACATTTCCCTTTTGTAGTGGCGACTATGAATTCATTTTTAAAATTTGTTTTCCAATAAAATTTACAAGGTAATATTTTGTGTTGGTATCTCTATAGTGCCTAACATAAAATATCTCAATTTTTAAAAATTTAATTTGAAAATTATTTTTCATAAAAAATCCCTATGCTCCTCATTACCTCCATGGTGCATAGGTGATGTTCAAATTATCAAAACCTAGATTTACATTTTCCATAAAAATTCATGCATTAAAAGGGATTATTTCTAATAATGACCAAATGAAACTATTTAAGCCAAACTGATGTGAGACATAGTAGGTATCGATTTTGGTCATCATTGGGGTGCTAATCATTCTCCATGAGTAACTAACTTTCGAACCCAACCAATGAATCTTTGGACTTTGTAGACCTTGAAATTGATGTTTCAAGTTTCCTAACTTAAAATATTATTTTGAATAAGCATCCGATCCTGCTTCGTCTGAAAAGATCGGTGGTGACTCCAAGTTTTTAGCAACTTCATGGTGGCCATCTGAAACTAGTTGGATAAGCGATTCGCCCACGATCTTTCTCCCCTTCGTATTACTATGCCCAATCCAAATTTCGATCATGGGATAACTCAAAAGCTTGACCACTGCCAATGTCATACATTTTTAAGTCGAGCATGCTAAGCCCTTTGGATCGTTCGAAATTTTAAAAGCAAGTGCGTGGTGATAGCTTGGCAACTCTATTGAGGACCACTCAGAGAGTTAGGCCTATGAGAAGCTATGCCTCACACGGTCTTTGGCTTTTCAGCTTACATTATTATTTAGTTATAATTCTTTTTATTTTTATCTTTTAACCTTTTACTTTTCATGGCTTTATTTTATGATTGTTAAGGACAACTTTATTCCCGAATAAAGTTTGATTTTAATAAGCATGATAATATGAGGTAAAACAAAAAGGTTTGATTGTTTCCCTAACATACACCATGCACTTGCGTTTGCATGAGATTCCCACCAAACACCATGGTATGGTTAAAATCCTAGTTATTAGGAAGAAGTGAGCCTTCTACCTTCGTGAGTAACCCTCCACATAGGCATGTCATGACCTTCTGAGGTGTAAATTACCTATGTCTCTAAGTACTCCTATTTGCACAGGGAAATACATCTACCGATTTAAACCTATTCTGCCAAACCCGCAATGGGCCTTGGATTGAGGGCCTCAACTATCTTTACTGGATAGAAAAGCAATTCAAATACTGATTAAGTGTCAACTTAAACCTATATAGTGAACCCTACAAGTGAAACCATGTCAAACCATACTAGATTACTGCTACAATAACCTGAATAATAGGGTCACTTAGGGAAAACTTCTTACCTTTACTCTTATACATCATGGTTACGTGGGTGATGATGGATAAACGTTTTCTTCCACGTTTGTCATTTTATTTTTGTAATCATTTCTTTAGGATATGTCTATATGTTCAATGGCAAATCCTTATTAATAAGTGGGTGATGATAATCGAATGCCATTACCTGCAATGCCATCTTCAAATAGTTATATCTTACCACAATAAGCCATCATGCTATCTGAACGATGGCTTAATGTGTATTCAAACATCAACACTTAGTTGGTTAGTCTTAGTCCTTGCAAGGTATTATATTATCTTTTTAAAAGGCAATTTTTAATGCAAACATGCCGTTATGCTATCCGTTCAATGTCTCAACATTCACAACCATCATGTCTGCCTATAGGCATCATACTGCCTATTCTCGGGGCAAATTTTATTATGCATTCTAATTATTATTCTTTCATTCCTTTATCCTTGTGCCCATTATTTCATATGGTTACTAACTTATTTCCCTTTTTACTTTTTCTTTCTCATTCATGCATTATTTCAACATTATCATCGTCATAATATGACAATTGGCTAACGATTCAGTGTTCATCAAAGGCTGTTTATCATTGAGCAACAGTCCACTTCATATCTGAAGCTTTTTGAGAAAGTCCAAGCATGGCCAAAGCACTAGTAATGTAAAGATAGGGATGTCCTAAAACCCAAGTATGTTTTCACAATGTAAGAAAGGGTCAAGATAGGGAATTTTTAGAATAACTGGCGAGATCTAAAGTATGTATAGACCAGTTAGGGTAATCCTAAGGTAGAATATTCATGAAAAGATATGGAGACATTGTTTTTTAGCTTTAAGTCCAATTAGATGTCAACCTATTACAAGCAGCATCTCAAATTTGGAACCCAACATATTGATGTTTCTCTTTTAATCATGAAAAACTTAACAGTTGATGGATACACTATGTTACTCAGCATTAAGAAAGCCAAGGCTGATGGAATATACTGTAAGGCTTCAAACTCTTTGACTTCCAAGAAAATATTAGCCTAGATTCTTAGTTCATCAGAGACTTGGATTGAGAGTCACATCAAGTTGAAGGGAAATAGCGAGTTCATATCATGGGCCAATTTTAAGGAAGCAATGGTGAGTACTATCAACCTTTAAAAGATTCATGATATTTATGGTCTGGTGATATATGGTTCGGTTATATTTTTGAAAACATTAGGCTATGTTGGAGCTACAGTAGCAAATCTGTTCTTTCAATTATGCTACAACATCAATCTTGCACCGGTTATCATTGCTGAAACCATCCAAGCTCCTAGTCTTTGTAAGAAAATGGGTACAGGTCACTTCATGGGATATGTATCGTTTCTCCACATTTGGCTTGTTAGTCACTTATGCCCTAACAAAAAGAAGCTATTATGCAACTTTTTGTTTAACATTAGTCCTATTTTCAAAGTCCTCAAGAAAGAATGGCCTCAAGAAAAGTCCAAAGAGCTATGGGTCTTGAAGTTTCAAAATCTCAAAGGGAAAGAGGTGACATGAAAGGCCTTTTGGTTTTCACCATAAACAATAATATACCAATGCAGAGATTATAGTTGTGTGCCACTTATGGGATTATAGGGAAGCACAAGCTATGCACCTATTTTAGCCCTCTGACAATTTTAGTCTTGACAATTTGTTCCTTTGTCCAAGACCTAAAATTATTGGACTTCAACTATGGTGAGCTTGATTACAAGTCAAAAGTTCAGCTAGCCTTTCATGCATGGAAACAAGCTCATTGTATGGATAGGTATTAGAAAAAAAGTAGTATGATCCCAGGATATGATGAGTGGAAGGCCCTTCGTCTCATTGACATCTTACCTTTGTTTATCATTAGAACACCACAAGCTGCTGTTGAGGGATTCCTTTCTAAGATGGAATTACTTAGGTGAGCCTTCAAATAAGAAAGGGCAACCTTCATCATGAAAATTATACTCGTTTCGTGGAAAAAAATAATCAATTAGAAATGGACCTCTACCTTCAAGATGGTGAGGTGAATCGAGCTATCAAAGAGAAAAATTGCATCAAAAATGATATCGAGAGTTTGAGGAAAGATTATGTGACACCTAATAAAACAAACAAGTCTCGACAACTTGGAAACTCATCAGTTGAGTGAGAAGCAAAAATTAATACCCTTGAGAAAGAACTGCATCGATGTAAAGAAGAGGTTATGGTCAATAGAGAGATACTTATTAGAACTCATGCCCTCGTATCAATCTATTAGAGGAAGAATGGATGATTACATGCTTATGTTCAAGATTTGAAGGCAAATTATGTTGAGAATACGACAATTGACACTCAGAATCTAAGATCTAAAGCATTTGCTACAAGCTTGCCAGGACTAAATCAATGAACTAGCAAGAGCCTTTGAATAGCGAGAGCAAGAATAACCACAGACGATTGATCAGGCATGTCAAAACCATCAAGATCATTACCAACATCTCATCGAGCAGATTCAGGCGGCCCAATTAGAGGCTGAACACATGATGAATGTGGCACGACCCTTGGAATGCAATATTCTACCCATCGAAGGCTATGAACAAGAATTGTTATATTTCTTGGAGCATGTAATCAGGCAATGTAACTATGTTAGGCATTTTCAAATGTTATCATGTGTAATCAGGATATTCTGTTGCTTTAATGAAAGATGCTATTAGTGGAGCTACCCCTTAATCTAATTATCACTTTTGCATTTGCATGACTAAACTAATTTTTTTGTTGTTTTATTCATTCATGTTAATAGTCATTTATCTTCATGATCACATACTCATTTTTATCGTATTAGACATGTTCATATCATAAAAGTCTAATCCGATAATAATTTGAAGTGAAGGTGCTTTAAAACATGAAATCTACAGTTCATCATCAGTATAACACTCATAATCATCGAAAAGTGATGGAAAACGATCACCAAGCTTGCATTAAGAGACTTAAACTCATGTATAAGGGGTATCAAGAGCAATCACTCCTTAAGAATGAAAAACCCCAACCTTAGGTTGTCATTATCCTGCCTAAGTTTAAAGTGCGTATTTTGAAAAATATAATAGGACTACCAAGTCTACTATCCATCTTTACATGTATTGCCATAAAATGATTGGGAATAAAGAGAACGAGAAACTACTAATTCATTGCTTTCAAGACAATATGACTAGGCAGCTATTCGATGGTACATAGGGCTTAATCTGTGAGAATTCAAACGTAGGCAGATCTAGCTTGCATTTTCCTTGACTAATATAAGCATGTATTCAATCGGGCTTTAGATCACTTTTCCTTTATGAACATGAAAAAGGAAAGCCTTTGAGAGCTTTAGGTAGTACGTTCAAAAGTGGAAAGAGAAAGCAACTTAAGTTCATCCCCCTTTGACTAAAAAGGAAATGATGATCATGATTGTTGGTACCTTACGAGATCTTTACTATGAAAGGCTAGTAGGAAACACCATAAAACATTTTGTTGATATGGTTATATCGAGCGAAATGATCGATAACTCTATAAAAGTAGTACATTATCCATTAGCGAATCATATGGGTGATCAAAAAGCTAATAAATAAGGGTAAAAAGAAGGAGGCAAATGTTGTTAGCAAAAGTCATGCTAGGTGTAATCAAAATCTACATCTGATGTAAGCTGTGTATCTCTCGACCATGCTGAATCCAGGTTTTAACCTTTTCTCATTAGCACCATAGCTAGTTCATTCTGTAGGGTTCACTTTGACAATTAGTTTGCATTGAATCCTATTCAAAATATGACCCAGGGCACATAATCTTGCAACTTGAACAATGCAAGAGCTCTAAACAATCAACAAGCATCTTAAGAAAAGGTGCACTTTGAGTCACTTCCCTACTCCTATAAAGATATTGATTCTCATTTATTGGCAGGTCAAATAGTGGCTTTACTATTCATAAACCTAAGGTCACCATCATATCCCAGGTGGTATGATGAAAATGCTTATTATGAGTACCATGCTAGAGCACAAGATTATTTTATTAAGAATTGCACTTCATTTAAGAGAAAAGTAAAGGGTCTACTAGCAAAAGGTGTTATCAAAGCCAAACAAGGCCTTAAACCAGATGTTGGAACCAATTCATTCTTCACCAAGTAAAATCGAGAATGAATGCAGTAATCGATGGGAAAGTTGCTGGATCAAAAAAAGCATTAGAAAAGTCAAAACATCGATGAGTAAGGTCTGGCAAGCTTTTATGAGGGTTGGAACAATCTTAGACATTAAAGATCAAGCAAAGAAATTGTTGGGCTATCTTGCGACCTCTACGATCATCGACACAATCTATAACACTGCCTATCGTTCTTAGCAATAGCCGAAGGGATCATAGATCGGTCCGAGATAGAGTTCTATAAGGAGTGGGATGAACACATCTGTCCATCTATTAATGCCATAGATGAGGAAAGGCCTATTAATGATCAGATCTTAAGTTTTCTGTCTCGTATGAGCATGGAAAAGAAAGCTTATAAAAGTTTCAGATAGTATGCTTCGAGATGGATGGAAGAAGCTATACGAATTCATCCATTGTTGACAGAAAAAGAGATGACTATTATATTCATCGGCATATTGCAACCCTCTTATTATAAGAAGGTAGCAAAAAGCTTTGCAAGAAGCTTCACGAACATAGTTGTACTCTGTGGAATAATCGATGAGGCTATGAAAAATAAATCAAGCAGAAAAAATATCTACAAGGACAAAGGGAAAGGAAAAATAAAGTCTAGTCAACAACCAAAATCTGGCACTAAGGCTAGTTCATCTCAAACTCTTGTTAAGTTAGACATAAGTAGATTGATTATTGAAGAGAGCTACAAGATTATAAAAAACATAAATGATGTGAGGACACCAATGCATTTGGTCTAGGAAATCTAGGTGTAAGCTAAATTAGTTAATGCGAATGAAAGGATCGAGGAAGAAATTAATGACTTTTACAATTTCCATATTGTTTATGGCCATACTCTTAAAACATGCAAAGAATTTCATGCTATGGTTCAAAGGATGACAAATGAAGGTAGCATCAAATTCTATGATAAAAAGTAAACCTCGCTTACTGAGTCTACAAATGTTATGCCCAAGTTGCATCAAAAGGTGAAACTCAACAAGCATTAAAGTTTACAACCAAAGACTCGGAGTTAACAGCTGTTAAAGAGCCAATGAGTGAGAAAGAAGCTATAAAATTCCTTAAGTTCATAAAAAAGATATCTATGTTGTCACTATTGCTGAATTCTGAAGCTTATAGGAATACCCTCATCAAAGTTCTGAATGAGGCCTATGTCCCTCCTAACATCTCTATAGCCCACTATCAATAATTTTATATCTTTTAGCGATGAAGAAATCCTGTATAGAGAATGAGGAAACTACAAAGCCCTTCACATCACTACATACTACAAGGGCGTTGCCTAAGATGCTCATTGATAACGACAAGCCTCTAAACATAATGCACATTTCATGCTTGAACAAGCTCCACATTAATGCATCTCATATCCAAAATAGCGCATGATGGTACACTCATTCAATGGAACTTGCAAAAATGTTGTAGGAAACATCACTATTCCTCTCCAAATTGGCCAATGCACTTATAAAGTAAACTTTTATGTGATGGATATTGCTCCATCATACAACCAGCTATTCGGAAGGCCTTGGATTCACTCTGCGAGGGCTATACCATCATCTTTGCACCAAAAGTTGAAATTTATCATTGAAAATAAAGTTGTCAATATCAGAGAAGAAGAAGATACCATTACTGCTACCTCAACTGATGCCTTATATTTCAAATCTGATGAAAATATTCTAGAATCATCTTTCCAATCCTTTGAATTTGTCACCTTACCAATGGTTGAGCCTCACCTATTGAAGAGCACTCATATGAGCTGAAGTTAACTATCAGCAAAGGTGTCCAGGCTAGAAAAGGACTTGGAAAATACCTCTAAGGAAATGCCAAAGCCTTGAAAGTGATCAACTGGATCAAAAATAGAGGGTTTAGATTCAAGCCTAATACATAGTTGAAAAAAACAATCTTAGAAGAACCTTGAAAAAAGGATGGCCTATCTATGAAGACAAGACATAAGTTATGAACCAATGGTATTTCCACCCCTTCGAGAAAATTTTTGCCTACGAGAACATGTGAATACAAGCTTCGCAATGTTATGGTCATATTAAGCAAGAAGTTTAAGTATCTCTCTATCAATGCAATTAATGAGCAAAAGAAGTCAATGATGGGCCTAGAGATTGGTCTGTGCCCTCCAAGATCTATTTTAAGTGTTTGGATTGAAACTGGGATTCTATTATTCAAGTTTGTTTTAAAGTACTACTATAAACTAAACCTATATGCTTCCGCCCAAAAGTTTTGTAAGATCCTTTGTATAGGCATCTTTTATTAAGCATTATAAATGAAAATGATTAAGCATTATGCATTTCATCCTTTGTGTTCATAGTTCTCGTCAAATCTTAGGCATTTCTCTACATATTTTTCCACCTATATTGTTCTTTTTTTATATTTTTAGGTACTTCGATAAAGGTGGCATGAATATTCATACTGAAACTTCAAAAATCAATTTCAAGCAACCAATCAACACTAGTGAGGTTGACTTTGAACAAAATTTTGAAGAGAACCCTATACCTTCGACTTGTTGAGACTAATTAAATAGGACAAAAAACAAATATTTCTTTACGAAGAACCCACTGCAACTATAAACCTTGGAACAAAAGAAGTTAAGAAAGAAGTCAAAGTCAGAACCTCTATAAAACCATCAACTTAAGTGAAAGTAATAAGTCTCCTTTAAGAATATAGGGACGTGTTTGCCTGGTCCTACCAAGACATGTTTGAATTAGACACCAATATTGGTCCCCTCAAACATGAGCGTAAACTCATACGACAAAAGCTTAGGAGGATGAAACTTAAAATACCTCTAAAGATCAACAAAAAAAGTGAAAAACAATTTGAGGCAGGATTTCTTGATGTAGTCAAATATCTTGAATGGGTAGCCAATATAGTCTTAGCTCCAAAGAAAGATGGCAAAGTGTGAATGTGTGTAGATTTTAGATATCTAAATAGAGCCAATCAAAAAGATAATTTCCTTTTGCCCTGTATTAATACTTTAGTAGACAACACTACCAAAAATGCACTATTTTCCTTCGTGGATGGATTTTTGAATTATAACCAAATCAAAATGGTAGTTAAATACATGGAAAAGTCCACATTCATGACCATTCTACTATAAACTTATGCCCTTTGGCTTAAGAATGCTGACACAACCTACTAAAGGGTAATGGTAACATTGTTCCATGATATCACGCATAAAAAAATTGAGGTCTACATGGATCATATGATCACCAAATGATCGAAGGAGAGTGAACATGTGGCTAGTTTGCAAAAACTCTTTAAAAGGCTTTCTAAATACTAGTTTAAGCTAAATCCTACCAAATGCACATACAGCATCACATCCGGTAAACTATTGGGCTTCATTATTAGCGAGAAAAGAATAGAAGTTGATCTTGACAAGGTCAAGGCCATTTAGAATTTGACGCCACTTCAAACTTAAAAAAAAGTAAAGAGGTTTTTGGGAAGGTTGAACTACATCACCCAATTCATATCTTACTTAATTGATAAATGTGACCCGATCTTTTAGCTACATCGAAAACAAAGCCATGAAAAATGGAACAAATAGTGCCAAAAAATTTTCAATAAGGTTAAATGCTACCTTTCAAATCCACCAGTGTTTGTACCACCAGTGCTTGATCGGCCTTTGATCCTATATCTATTAGTTTTTGACAAGTCAATGGCTATGTATTGGGTCAACACGACATGTCAAGTAAGAAGGAACAAGCTATATACCACCCGAGTAAGGAGTTGATAGAATATGAAAATAATTATTCAGTTGTAGAGAAGCTATGTTATGCTTTAACCTGGGTAACCCAAAGGTTAAAACGATACATGCTGTACCATACTACATGGCTGATCGCCAAACTCGACCTCATTAAGTATTTTTGCAAAGGTCTCGCCTTGTCAAAGAGGTTAACTGGGTGGCAAGTCCTATTTTCCAAGTATGACATCGTGTATGTAAACTAGAAAGCCATCAAGGTAGCGCAATAACGAAATTTTTGGCAAGCTGAGCAACAGAAGACTATCAACCTTTAGACTTTGAATTTTCTAATAAAGATTTGGTGTGCATATCCAAGAACACTATTGAGTATAGGTCATCTTGGAAAATATATTTTGATGGAACTTCAAACATATTGAGGCATGGAATTGGGGCAATTTTTATCTTGCCTAATAGAAACTGCTACACTTTTACTGCAAGATTGAATTTCGATTGCACCAATAATAGTTGAACATGAAGCCTGTGTCATAGGACTTGAAGTAGCCATTGTAAAAGGCATTTGAACAAGCAAGTATTTAGAGATTTAGTCATTTACCAATTAAAAGGAGAATGGCAAATGCGTGATGCTAAACTAATCCATTATTGGAATCTAATCTCAAAAGTTAAAAAAAAGTTTGACGATATTAGCTTTCAACATCTGCCTTAAGAAGAGAACTAAAATGTTAATGCCTTGGCCACCTTTTCGTCTATGTTCAAAGTCAATCAAGAATTAGACATTGCTCATATTCAGATAAGTATTTATATAGTCTTGGCACATTGTCAAAATGTTGAAAAAGAGAAGGATAGCTTGCTATGGTATCATGACATCTTTCAGTATATCAAAGACTAGCAATACCTAAATGATGCCACCAAAACTAATAAGAGAACCATCCAAAGTATAGCTAGAAGCTTCATTTTGGATGGCAAGATTTTTTACAAGAAAGGTTGGGATCAAGTACTATTCTTGGTGTATAGATGCCTCCAAAGCTAAAAGAATTCTCGAAGAAATCCATGAAGGAATTCTCGAAGAAATCCATCAAGGAATTTTGCAGTATGCATGCTAATAGACACCGAATGGCTAAGCAATTCATGCAATTAGGCTACTATTGGTTGACTATTGAAAATGATT
>JBBYHO010530263.1:0-16640 GCA_038382025.1 Adansonia gregorii | reverse complement strand
TGTTATTTCATTTATTATCTTACTAACATGATTTCTTTGTGATGATTATTTGCATTCATGTTTTCAAAATATTTCTAGATAAAAATAAAGGTAATGTTCCGCATGGGCATCTCTCTAGTGCCCAAAGTGGAACAATCCATTTTTAAAGTAAAATCCATAGGTCATTTTTATTAAAAATCTCTATATTACCCATCTCTCTGGGGCGTATATGAGATTAAATCTTTTTTATCAAAACCTAGACCATTTCTATAAGATTCATGCATTCGAAGAGGGTTATATCAAACTAGCAACAAGTTAAGATTAAAAGAATCAAAATCGAGATAAGCCATAGCTAGTAAGGTATTGATTTCGAGCGTCGTAAAAAGTTTCGTACCTCATTGCACGTAACCAACTCCCAAACCCAAAGGCGAATCTTTGTACTACATAAACCATGGGATCAATGTTTTAAGTTTCATAAATCAAAACATAGGTTTCAATAGGCATCCGATCATTCCTAGCCCTAAATGATCAATGGCGACTCTAAGCGTTGGCCATTTTTTTATGGCCATACGAGACCAATAAGGTGAGCGATTCATCTTATGGTCCCCCTCATCATGTCATAAATCGAGAATCCATACATTCTTGTTCTCATCACATCGCTAAAGAAAAGTCTCGATCAAGAAGACATTTCTAAGTCAGAAAAGTATTTAAGTCGTGCACACCCATAGATCTGTGAGGATCTACCTCGGGGTACATTGCGACAACTTGGCGACTCCGCTGGGGATGTGATAGAGAGTTAGGCTAATAACTAGCCATGTCTTGCTAGGTTCCTAGGTTCTTTTGATCTTCAGTCATTATTTAAGCGTGGCCCTTTTTGTCATTTTGTCATCTAATCTTTTGTTTGACATGATTTTCAGGATTGTCTTATTTTTTCAATAATCAAGCTTAATAAAATGGTAATATGGAAGTAAACAAAAAAGGTTTGCTCGTATCCCCATCATACACCGTGCACTTGCATGTGCATTAGTGTCTTGCCAAACTCGATGGCATGGTTTAACCTAATCATTATGAGGAAGTAAGCTATCTGCCTTCGTGAGTAACCTTCCGCATAGGTATGGCAATAACTTCCTGGATGTAAATTACCTATGTCCTTTGTGAGTAACCCTTCGCATTTGCATAGGGAAATACATCCAACAGATTGAGCCTGTTCTGCCAAATGCACGATGGGTTTAGGATCGGGCTCTTTTGACTATCCTTAGCAGATGGAGGAGCAATTCGGATGCGTATTTAGGCATCAACTTAAACCTCATATAGTGAGCCTTATGAGCTAAACCATGTCAAACCATACCGGAATGCTGCTAGAATACTCGAAGAATAGGGTCACTTGGGGAAACATTCCTAACCTTTACTCTTAATTACCATAATTATATAGGTGACAATGAGCATATAATTGTCACCCACATCTGTATTTTTATCATTTATCAAGGCATGCCATCGCGCCGCCCGAACGATGGATAACCTTTGTATAAATAAGTGACAGTGAACAAAAATCATTATTCATAATGTCTTATACTGCAAGCTGTTATGCTGTCTGAGTCATGGTTTAACGTGCATCCGCGCTAGTGGTGATGAACAAATATTACCCCTAGTCGATTATTTTTCTATTAAAAGGAGATATTACATCACCTCATGAAGGGCAAATTGCATTATGCATGTTGGCATGCTGCCCGTTTCTTATCTCACCACCTTGGTTGAGACATGTTATGAGTATTTTTCTCTGATGTTCTCAAATTCTTTAATTTCTTACATCTGCCTTTTCTGCATTTGACTAACTTATTTCCCTTTGTTTATGTTCTGACGCATGCATCATCTCATCATAATTATCATGACCATCATCATTTTAGGACAATTATTTTGGCTCGGTGTTTAATAAGGGACCTTTTTGGGGCTCTATGAAAAATGTTATCAACGAAGTTGTTCCCAGATTCAATTGTCTCCAATGCATATGCATATTTACTTTTACCTTTTTACACTGGCAACGATCATTCATTATTTTAACTCATCATTACATCATAAACACTCATCAATAAATACATTTTCAAGTGGAAGTCTAATGCAGGAATTGGGCCATAAAAGTGCAAGGGACTCTGGGATCAATCAGGAAAATGAAACCTAACCTCTTGCATTGCTACAACACGAGACATCGTAAACAAATCATGGAGAGTGATCATGAAGCTTGCATTTAGCGACTTGAGCAAATTGTTAAGGAATCACAAGACTAGATGCTTCGTTAGCCAAACGAAATGGAAGCTCAGATGGTGAGACTTATGGAACTAATAATAGCCCTTATGAAAGAAAAAGGGCAAGCCAGCACTACTGAAACGAGGAATAATCCTCCCAATGTTGAAAGTCCCCTTGCCAATAATCCATAACCTACCCAAGGGGAAACTAGATAAGAACAACGGCCTACTCCTACACCTGCTGCTCAAGCCCCACCAGTCATCTACCTAAATCCCATTGCTACAGGTTATTTATTCTCGATACTCAAGGGGTGAATGTGAGAGTCTCATCAGCAGATTCGATAGCCTTTGACCATAAGGAACAAAAAAAATAGAAGGTCAACAGTCCACTATGACTATAGAAGAAGTGAGCAAATTCTAGCTACTGGAAAAATGCCTTCAAGCTATCGAGGGGACTGATAAGTTTGGAGCCCTTGACACTCAATCGCTATCTTTGGTGTCCAACCTTGTTATTCCCTTAAAGTTTAAAGTCTCAGAGTTTGAAAAGTTTAATGGAACCATTGATCCTTCTGTCCATATCTGAATGTACTTGCGAAAGATGGTCGGGTATGAGAAAAATGAAAAGCTCCTTATCTATTACTTCCAACATAGCCTCACTAGGGCAGCAGCTCGATGGTATATTAAGCTAGACAATGTCAAAATTCAATCATGGGCTGACTTAGCTAAGGCCTTTCTAAATCAATACCAGCACGTATCAGATTGGGCACTGGATTGACTTTCCTGATGAATTTTAAGAAGAAGTCCACTAAAAGTTCCAGGCAATATGCCTAAAGATGGAGAGAGGAAACAGCCCTAGTCCAGCCTCCCCTTATAGAAAAAGAGATGGTAATTAATTTTATTCACACCTTACGTGCTCTTTATTGCGAGAAGCTTATAGGGAATGCCAACCAAGGAATTTATGGACTTGGTTCTCTTTGGAGAAATGATCGATACCGCAATTAAAAGTGGTAGAATGTCTCGAGGAAGCTACTGGATCGAGTAAAAAGCCTATTGCTTTTAAAAAGAAGGAAGAAGAGGCCAATGCTATAAATTATGCTGACTCATTCTAGTCAAGACAGCATCAGACATCCAACCCTCACTACTCAAGAATGCCACATTTTTACCCCATCACAATATCCTTATAGCCAACCTATGCCACCACTTATAACCAATCCCTTGCAATCCCATCAAACCCACCATAAGGCTACCCTTCATGGATCCACCAAACTACCAATTGAACAACCAATCATGCACTTGGCAATTGAGGTGCAAATCAAACAAGACAACATTTTGATCCCATCCCTATGACCTATAAGAAGCTTCACCAAACCTTGCCCTAAAGTCACTTAGTGGCTCCAATCTATGTCTCAGAAAAAAAGTCGCCATACCTACCATGGTACAATGCTAACGCCTACTATGAATACAACGAGGCATGACATTGAGAACTGCATGTATTTCAAACGAAATGTGCAAAATGTAATCAATGCAAAAGTCTTGCAGTTTTGGAATGAACCAAGGACCAAATATTACTACCAATCTTTTACCAAACCATATCGAGCCAGCTGCAAACATAATCGATACCGAGCCATAGAATTTATGTTTTTCCATCAAGACTTGATTTTGATAACGGGGTCGTGACGAAAGCCTTGTATATTTTTTGTCCTTTTTATGTGATGTCAAGAAATGAAAACCTACTTGCCCTTACCCAAAGGCAGGTGGGTGTCCTATGTAAGGGGCATTTTTATCAAGTATTATCAATGAAATGGCTTTTGCATATATCATTCCACATTGTGTGTCTAAATCACCTTTCAACCTTTTCCATTCTCTTTTGCCGCCATTTTTATCTAAATCTTTTGGTTTTATGTGTGCTTTTTGCATTATCTATTTCCTTACCCTTTCAGGTGTCCTAACGATAGTGGCATGGATGTGTCTGATGGGTCTTTAAAGATCAATTTTGAACAATCAATTTATACTAGCGAAGTTGATTTTGAAGAAGGTTTTGAAGAAAGCTCCACACAACCAGACCTTTCACAGTTCATGATCCAGTATGGTAATTCCATCATTATCGCCTAAACATGAATGGGGTAGTTAAGGCAGCCAATGAAAATATCAAAAGAATGGTTGAGAAAATGGTCGAAACTCACAAAGATTGGAATAAGAAGCTATCCTTTGCACCTCATGCCTATCTGAGCTCAGTTCGAACTTCCACGAGTTCTACCTTATTCTCTTTTGTCTATGGGATGAAAGTTGTATTGCCCATCAAAGTCCAAATCCCTTCTCTCAGAGTTTTGATAGAAACCAAACTTGGAAAGGCTAAACAGGTTAAGAACAGATACAGCCAGCTCAATCTCATCAAGGAAAATTACATTAGCCATGGTCAAATGCATAAAAAATGCATAATTCGAGCCCACAACAAAAAGATGCACCCACGGCGATCTTACCCAGGCAAATTGGCATTAAAGAAGATCCTCTGAATTCACAAAGATACGTAGGGCTAGTGAACGTCTTATTGGGAAGGACCATATGCTGCGAAGTAAGTCTTCTCTAGAAGGGCCCCAATCTTGTCAAAAATTAATGGTAATGCCATGCCTAACCCAGTTAACTCATATTCCATCAACAAATATTACACGTAGAGGGCAAAAACCTAAAAAGGCATCCTTAAAAAAAGTAAAAACAAAAAGGAAATAAAAAAAAAACAAAACCAAAACAAAAAACAAAAAAGGATCTACATGAAAATATGAAAAGAACATATAGGCAACCAACCTGACTACAGTTGGAAACCCATAAGGGCTTTTGAGAAGATCAATTTTGATGGGGCATGAATCGAGAACACCCACAAAACAATCCTAGGAATCTTTCAAAGGTTAGCTCATACTAGTCACATTCATTGTTCGAGAAAGATTCTGAAGAGCACCTAAAGAACGTCCATGTCATGGTTGTCAAAGGCATCTTTTGGCCAAAAGATCATCTTTCTCGTTACCTTATCAATTACTTGTCAAATAGTATATTAAGTTATGTCTTTTTGTTGTCATAAATA
The DNA here is from genome assembly GCA_038382025.1 of Adansonia gregorii. Lineage (NCBI taxonomy): Eukaryota > Viridiplantae > Streptophyta > Magnoliopsida > Malvales > Malvaceae > Adansonia > Adansonia gregorii. Next base: position 11,345 of record JBBYHO010530263.1, on the reverse strand, counting down.
AATATTACCTTGTTTTTTTTAACCCCTGTACAATTCATGTTGCATTTGTCATTTAGTTGATAATGTTTGATAATTAACTGAAATAAGCATCAGGACATCTTGACATTACATCAAAAGAAAAAGAAAAGCATAGGGAACTCTGCTTATGCCCCAATCATCAAGATTATGCACTTGTCACATCCAAACATCCATTTGGCATGACTATACACTAAACCATTTCTTGCTTTCACAAGCCTCATCTTAAGAAAAATGATTTCAAGCTAAGCAAAATCGACCCATGTATTCTATCAAAATCCTATCGAAACCAAAGACATCAACCTGATCAGTGAATAGTCTCCAAATTGTTGGTAATGCCCTCCATTTGTCAAGAAAATGATTAAGCCTCTTGAATCGAGAAATATAGCAATCCAAATTCTTGAGACTAAATTTTTGGTCATATCCCTAGTGGAGCAAGGAGAACCTACAATCCCTAGCAAGGCAAGGAAAATTTTGGTCCTTGGTTGGAACAAGGACGAATTGCCATCCCTTTAAGAGTATGAATGATGTACAAGGAAAACTATAACCATCTCCTGTAGTAGACTTCACATCATGCAATCATGATAGCATTTCATATCATGCATTCACATTACCATCTTACATCATCATTTTTACAATATCACTTCAAGCCAAGTTTATTGAACCTCCAAGAAATTCCTGGTAAGAACTCTAAGCTTCATAAACCAAGTGTCATTCAGTTAAGGTCCTTCTCTTCTCACCACCTCATGTTGGAAGTGCTAGTGGCAAGAAATTGTTGTCTGGAAACTATCGTTAAAAACTTTTATCAAAAACATTCATTAGAAGTTTTGTTAAGAACTAGTGCTAAAACCTTTGATAATAGAAAATTTTTTCATGAACATCTATTAAGAAGAGCTTGCATTAGAAGTTTTATCGAAAACTTTGTCTCCATACCTTTTAAAGGCTGCAAGTTATGGCACCCTTTTTAAAGCCCACAAGTTGTGGCATCTTTTTCAAGCCCATAAATCGTGGCACCCCTTTAAGCCCATAAGTTAGTGGCACCCTTTTCAAAGCCCATAAGTCAATGGCACTTTTTTAAAGTCCATAAGTCATGGCACTCTCTCAAAAGCCCACAAGTCATGGCACCCTTTTTAAAGCCCATAAGTTGTGGCACTTCCTCAAAAGCCCACAACTTATGGCACCTTTTCAAAGCCCACAACTCAGTGGCACCCTTTTTAAAGCCTATAAGTTAGTGGCACCCTTTTTAAAGCCCACAAGTCTTGGCACTCTCTCAAAAGCCCACAAGTTGTGGCACCCTTTTTAAAGCCCATAAATCGTGGCACTCTTTCAAAAGCACATAAGTTGTGGCACCTTTTTTAAAGCCTACAAGTCATGGCACTCTCTCAAAAGCCCATAAGTCATGGCACCTTTTTTAAAGCCCACAAGTTGTGACACTCCCTCAAAAGCCCATAAGTCAGTGGGATCTTTTTAAAGCCCATAAGTTGTGGCACCTTTTTCAAAAGCCATATGTCAGTGGCACCCTTTTAAAGCCCATAAGTTATGGTACCCATAAGTTAGTGGCACCTTTTTCAAAGCCCACAACTCAGTGGCACTCTCTCAAAACCCCATAAGTCGTGGCATCTTTTTTAAAGCCCACAAGTCATGGCACTCTCTCAAAAGCCAACAAGTCTAGTACCCTTCAAAGCCCATAAGTCAGTGGCACCTTTTTAAGTCCATAAGTCAGTGGCACCCTTTTCAAAGCCTATAAGTTAGTGGCACCTATTTAAAGCCTATAAGTGGGGGCACCCTCTCAAAAGCCTGTAAGTCATGGCACCCTTTTTAAAGCCCAAAAGTCATGGCACTCTCTCAAAAGCCCATAAGTCATAGCACTTTCTCAAAAGCTCACAAGTTGTGGCACCCTTTTCAAAGCCTACAAGCCGTGGCACTTTTAAAGCGCATAAGCTATAGCACTTTTCAAAGTCCATATGTTAGTGGCAACCCTTCAAGCCCACATGAGCTGGTGACACTTAAGTCTAGGTTAAAGCTCGCATGAGCTAGCGGAACCCGAGTTAAAGCCTACATAAGCTGGTGGCACCAATTTTAAGTTAAAGCCCATAAGTTGTGGCACTCTCTCAAAAGCCCATAAGTCATTGCACTCTCTCAAAAGCCCACAAGTCGTGGCACCCTTTTCAAAGCCCATAAGCCATGGCACCCTTTAAAGCCCATAAGCTATGGCACTTTTCAAAGCCCGCATGTTAGTGGCACCCCTTAAATCCCAAAAGTCTATGGAACCCCTTAAAGCCTACACGAGCTAGTGACACTTAAGTCCAATTTAGAGCTCGCATGAGCTAGCGGTACCTGAGTCAATGCCTACATAAGCTGGTGGCACCAAGAGTAAGTTAAAGCCCGCACAAGCTGACAGCACCTACATAAAAAATCCATATTACTCCGTACCTGCCTAAGGGGTTTAAACCTTAGACAACTTAACACTTTAATATTCTGGAAGTGTCAGTTCACCCCAGATAAAATAGTGTCTATTTGTCTTTGCCCTGTTCCTAATTCTTAACAACAGTCAAAGAGGGGCAGCTGTAGGCACCTTATTTTGTCTAAGCTAATTTTTAGCAATCTGAAGCATGGACGTAAGAAGGGGCGATGATCACCATGCGACAGCATCGCTCAGCGAAAAAGTATTTTGAGAATGTCAAGAAGGCTTAGGGATCATATCAAAGGTAAATGCAAAATTATGGCATCAGATGACGTAGTCCAAGGTATTCGGGGATAAAATATATGAGAAAATTCATAATTTTACTTGAATATATCGATACATGGTTCTCATGTATCAATAAAATGCTCAAATGCACTAAAAATTTAAATTGTCCCTATTTGTTTCGACACAACATGTAGATGTATTGAAACATAAGTCTCTGTCCCGATATAGGACCTCATGAATTGATACTAGACCATGCCAGGACCAAAACATGCATTCTGTGAAGGAATGTATCGATATAGTGGTTCATAGTATTGATACATTGATCATTGTATTGATACAACATAAGGTTTTTAGACCAAATGTATCGATACATTATGCAATGTATCGATACATGCAGGCCATTTTCACAGTCCGGGCATTTTTTACTCACCCACCATTGATCCAAAACTTGATTTTAAGTCGTTTCTTTACATAAGGAAAGGTTAAAACACATATCAAATTACAAATTTAGACTTTTGAATTGATCATAACATCTTTTTAAAGTCTAAATTGGATCAAAAAAGGGTCAACATCACATAATCACCCTATTCTTTAGCTTGTTAACCAATATCACCATCAACTACCCTATTTGCTAGAAAAGCATTTCAGCATTTAATCTAGCCACCCTATGCACATCACGTTGGCAGTAAGTTGCTCCCTATAGCCACCCTATAGCCACTATGTTGAAATCACTTGTTCTCATTGAGAAATGGACAAAAACACCTCCAATTTGGCTCTAAAAGGTTGGTACAAATGGACCACTTCTATCTCTGCAGAAGAAGGTTAGACTCCAGCTCATTTACACTTGCAAAAACACATTCATAGACCAAGAAAACCAAAATCCAATAGCTCTTCACCCACCATCCAAAAAGAGCCCCAGAACACTTACTTTTATCCACTACACACTCTAAAAATCACCCTTATCCACACTAAAACCAAAACCTCATCATTTTTCTCTTTTTCTTGCTTATTAGTAACAAGAAAAAGTTAAAAATTCAAGTCATTTCCACTGCTTAAATCATTTGGCCAAGAAGTGAAGTTTTGTTGGTATAATTTTTTACTTTATCACTTTCATTTTTTATTTTTTAGCATCTTCATCATTTTAGGGAGCTCTTCATGTTTCCATCACCTTCTTAGCATTATCATGTATTATTGTGGCTTTTAGTTGTGGTAGTTTAGGATTTGGATGCTTTAATGCTACTTGGATGTGCAAAAATGCCTTATTTTATCCTCATTAGTTTGATATCTCTTGCTCATGCATTTTATGCCATGTCCATGCATCTTGTTATTGTTAAACCATGCATGAATCATTAGTCTAACACATTTCAAGCACATTTACACCTTAACTTGCATGAATCATTATCATTTTCAGCATCCATACATTTTCTTATCAAAGTGCATAACACTTTCTTTATCTAGGCCATTAGTAAAATTAGCATCCCTATTCATGTTATATGCCCTTTTGTATGTTTGTTGTCAAAATGCATGCTTGATGGATGAAAAAAATTGATTTTCCAAACCCCTATGCCAAGCGTGTTAACCTCAACCAATAAGGATTAGCACGGACTTAGCATTTTCCTTAAAGCTAGCAAAATATCTTGGGGAAAATTAAGTTTTCCAGATCTGGAATCTTGGTTAAATAAGATCAAATCTTATGATTTTTAAATGAAAATGGTCTTACAACTATTCCCTCAATGTTTGTGCCTTTTCTTGAGTCAAAACCTTGAGTAGTACCTCTTTTAATTAGGATAAACATGGATTCACATGATAATCTCCTTTCTTTTCATGATTGGGCATCATAAACCCATTCTCCTCATTGGCATTAACGACATTGATGCTTTGGTTTCATAACTAAAGCTTCTCTTATTACCATTTTTGGAATTGAAGTACGCCTTTCAATTGGCATAAACATAGATTTACATAAAAATCTCCTTTCTTTTCATGATTGGGCACCATAAACACAATCTATTCGATGGGATAAACGACATTGATGCTTTGGTTTCACAACAAAAGCTTCTTTTATTACCATTTTTGGAATTGAAGTATGTCTTTCAACTGGGATAAACATGGATTCACACAATAATCACCTTTTATTTCATGATTGGGCATCATACAGACATTCTTCTCGATGGGATAAACCATATCGATGATTTGGTTTCATAAGAAAAACTTCTCTTATTGCCATTTTTGGAATTGAAGTACGTCTTTCAACCGGGATAAACATGGATTCACATAATAATCTCTTTTCTTTTCATGATTGGGCATCATAAACGCATTCTTCTCGTTGGGATTAATGATATTGATGCTTTGTTTTCATAAAAAAAACTTCTTTTATTACCATTTTTAGAATTGAAGTACGCCTTTCAATTGGGATAAACATGGATTCGTAAAATAATCTCCTTTCTTTTCATGATTAGGCATCGTGAACACATTCTACTTGATGGGATAAACGATATTGATGCCCTAGTTTCATAAGAAAAGCTTTTCTTATTGCCATTTTTGGAACTAAAGTACGTTTTTCAATTGGGATAAACATGGATTCACATAATAATCTCTTTTCTTTTCATGATTGGGCGTTATAAACACATTCTACTTGATGGCAGAAGCGACATTGATGCTTTGATTTCATAAGAAAAACTTTTCTTATTACCATTTTTGGAATTAAAGTACCTCTTTCAATTGGGATAAACATGGATTCACATAATAATCTCATTTCTCTTCTTGATTGGGCATCGTAAGCACATTCTACTCGATGGGATAAACGATATTGATGCTTTGGTTTCATAAGAAAAACTTTTGTTATTTCCATTTTTTGAATTGAAGTACCTCTTTCAATTAGGATAAACATGGATTCACATAATAATCTCCTTTCTTTTCATGATTAGGCATCACAAACACATTCTACTCGATGGCATAAACGACATTGATGCTATGGTTTCATATGAAAAACTACTCTTATTACCATTTTTGGAATTGAAGTACCTTATTCAATAGGGATAAACATGGATTCACATAAGAATCTCCTTTCTTTTCATGATTGGGCATCATAAACACGTTGTCCTCATTGGGATTAATGATATTGATGTTTTGACCAATGGGCTGTTTCATCATCCCAAACTACTCTGGGGCTATGCAAATGAGTTTATGATGCTCATGCCACTCTATCCCTTCAGTCATAGACGTTTGAACATCAATGACTCAAGTTTGGAACCTTAGACATAAAAAAATGAGAAATATCTCCTGTTTGCCTTGCTCCCTAATGGCATCACAACTATTGCAAATTGAAAAAATCACTTTAAAATCCTAAATGATTTTTCATGAATTTTTTGATATATTTCTATCAAAGCATGTTGAATTATCTTTAAAATGATGTCTTATTCACCCCTAGACCATTCCGAATGAGAGAATTATGATTTTTCAAGTCTAAACTGTCTGAAACCTCTAAAATCCGAACATGTATTCTGGTTGAGCCATTCACGCCCACTAAATGATTTTTTCAAAATTTTCAAACATTTTTCCTAAAACATTCACGAAATTCCTTTCCCGAAAAAGTATTATTTGCATTTTTGGATACCAAATAAGTCTGAAATGATTTTTCAAATTTTGGCACTCCTTGTCCCTTATATGTTCTGCCAATAGTACAATCAATCTGAATTTGAAAATTTATTCCCTCAGAAAATGACTTCATAAGACATTGGGAATATTTTTAGATTGACCCTCGTCGAGTTAGCTTTCTATCCGTATCTTGTCTAGCCTCTAAATCCTTTAAACCAATTTAGAATAAATTCAAGAAGCAGGATAGCGCGATGCTGTCCCTTATTCTTTTATCAAGGTCAAAATAAGTTGTTTTCCCGAATTTTGTCTCAAGACATTCGAATGTCTCCGTATCAACCCGATCAGACTCGAGAACATACTTTAACATCCCAGAAGCTCATATCAAGGCACAAACATATTCTACATCTTTAGCATCCTCATTCATAATAAATCTTTTTGACAAAAATTGTTGAATGCTCACCCATTTTCTAAATCATGAAGTTTCGTTATCCATGGGGATACTCCAACCCCGCCTTTCCAAGGGGAGACTCCAACCCCATTTTTCAAAATTATCAAAGTAAAAAATCTTCCTTTATCAAACTTATTTATCATCCATGAGGATACTCTAACCTTATCTGTTTGAAAGGATACTCCAACCTTGTTTTTTAATTACAATTAAATTTCTCTTTCCCGGATTTCCATGAGTATGTCAAACAAATCTCATTTAATTAAGAAATCTAAATGCATCTCGAAAATGGTCAATTTGGTTATTCCTAGATAATCGATGCCAATAGCGAGATATATTTCCATAGTCCACCCATTTTCTTTATCATTGCATTGAATGATCCATGTTATGTTATTTCATTTATTATCTTACTAACATGATTTCTTTGTTATGATTATTTGCATTCATGTTTTTAAAATATTTCCAAATAAAATTAAAAGTAATGTTCCGCATGGGTATCTCTCCAATGGCCAAAGTGGAACAAACCATTTTTAAAGTAAGATCTAGAGGTCATTTTTATTAAAATCTCTATATTCCCCATCTCTCTAGGGCATATATGAGATTAAATCTTTTTCATCAAAACCTAGATCATTTTGATAAGATTTATGCATTCAAAAAGGGTTATATCGAAATAACGACAAGTTAAGATTGAAAGAATCAAAATCGAGATAAGACATAGCTAGTAAGGTACCAATTTGGAGCGTCGTAAAGAGGTTCGTACTTCATCGAATGTAACCAACTCCTGAACCCAACAATGAATCTTTGTACGATGTAGACCATGAGATCGATGTTTTGAGTTTCTTAACTCAAAACATACATTTCAATGGGCATCCGATCATCCCTATACGATCATGATGACTTTAAGCATTGGCCATTTTTTGATGGTCATACGAGACCAATAAGATGAGCGATTCATCTTATGGTCCCCCTTATCCTGTCATAAATCGAGAATCCATACATTCTCGTTCTCATCACTTCGCTAAAGAAAAGTCTCGGTCAAGAAGATATTTCCAAGTCAGAAAAGTATTTTAAGTCATGCGCACCCATATATCCGCGAGGATCCACCCCGGGGTACATTGCTACAAATCCATGTTTGCCTCAGTTAAGAAACTAACTTTAATTCTAAAAAAAGATGGAAATATACTTTTCTTATGAGACCAAAGCAACAATGTCATTTATCCTAATGTGCAAAACGAGTATATGGTGCCCAATCATGAAAAGAAAGGAGATTATTATGTGAATCCATCTTTGTCCTAATTGACAAATGAACTTTGATTCTAAAGAATGGTGGGAAGAAGAGATTTTTAACTGAAACCAAAGCATCAATGTCATTTATCCTAATGCAGGGAATGAGTTTGTAGTGGCCAATCATGCAAAGAAAAGAGATTATTACATGAATCCATATTTATCCAAGCTAACAAATGAAATTTAATGCTAAAAGATGACGAAAAAAAAGCTTTTCTTATGAAACCAAAGCATCAATGTCCTTTTACAGTGCCCAATCACAAAAATAAAAGCGATTGCTATGCGAATCCATGTTTTTCTCAATTGATAAATGAATCTTAAATCTAAAAAATGATGGAAAGAGAAGCTTTTCTTATGAAACCAGAGCATCAATGTCATTTATCCCAATGAGGAGAATAAGTTTATGGTGTCCAATCATGAAAAGAAAGGATATTACTATGAGAATCCGTGTTTGTCCAAATTGAGAAACGAACTTTAATTCAAAAAATTGATAGAAAGATAAGCTTTTCATATGAAGACAAAGCAATAATGTCATTTATCCCAATAAGTAGAACGCGTTTATGGTGCCCAATCATGAAAATAAAGGAGTTTATTATGCGAATCCATATTTGTCCTAATTGATAGATGAACATTGATTCAAAAAAATGGTGGGAAAAAAAAGCTTTTTAAATAAAGCTAAGGCACCAACGTCTTTTATCCTAATGTGGGGAATGCGTTTATGGTGCCCAATCATGAAAAGAAAGGGGATTATTATGTGAATCCATGTTTGTCTTAATTGGTAAATGAAATTTAACTCTAAAAATGGTGGAAAGAGAAGGTATCAATGTCATTTATCCCAATGAGGAGAATTTGTTTATGGTGCCCAATCATAAAAAGAAAGGAGATTACTATGTGAATCCATGTTTGTCTCAATTGAAAAATGAACTTTAGTTCTAAAAAAGGGTGGAAAGATAAGCTTTTCTTATAAAGGCAAAGCAACCCAATAAGTAGAACGAGTTTGCGGTGCCCAATCACGAAAAGAAAATAGTTCATTATGTGAATTCGTATTTGTCTTGATTGATAGACAAACTTTAATTCTAAAAAATGGTTGAAAGACCAGTTTTTACATAAAACCAAAGCATTAATGTCATTTATCCCCATGCAGGGAATGAGTTTACAGTGCCTAATCTTTTCATGTGAATCCGTGTTTCTCCCAATTGGCAAATGAAATTTAACTTTAAAAATGATGAAAAGAATAGCTTTCCTTATGAAACCAAAGCATCAATGTCATTTATCCTAATAAGGAGAATGAGTTTATGGTGCCCAATCATGTAAAGAACGAGGATTACTATATGAATCCATGTTTGTCCCAATTGACAAATAAATTTTAACTCTAAAAAATGATGGAAAGATAAGCTTTTCCTATGAAACCAAAGCATCAATGTCATTTATCCCAATAAGGAGAATGAGTTTATGGTGCCCTATCGTGAAAAGAAAGGAGATTACTATCTAAATCCATGTTTGTCTTAATTGAGAAACAAACTTTATTTCTAAAACAAGGTGGAAGTCGAGGATTTTCTTATGAAAGCAAAGCAACAATATCATTTATGCCAATGAGTAGAAAGAGTTTATGGTGCCCAATCGTGAAAAGAAAGGAGATTATCATATGAATCCATCTATGTCCTAATTGACAAATGAATTTTGATTCTAAAAAATAAAGGGAAGAAAAGGCTTTTAAATGAAACCAAAACATCAATGACATTTATCCCAATGCAGGGAATGAGTTTATGGTACCTAATCAAGATAATAAAAGAGATTATTAGGCAAATCTGTGTTTGTCCCAATTGACAAATGAAATTTAACACTTAAAATGATAGAAAGAGAAGCTTTTCTTATGAAACCAAATGATCAAAAGTAATTATCCTAATATAGGGAATAAGTTTATGGTGCCCAATCATGAAAGTGAAAGAGATTACTATGCAAATCCGTGTTTTCCTAATTGAGAAATTAACTTTAACTCTAAAAAATGATGAAAAGAGAAGCTTATGAAACCAAAGCATCAATGTGATTTATCTTAATAAGGAGAATGAGTTTACGGTGCCCAATCTTGAAAAGAAATGAGATTACTATGTGAATCCATATTTGTCCTAATTGAGAATTGAACTTTAATTCAAAAGAATGATAGAAAGAGAAGCTTTTCTTATGAAACCAAAGCATCAATGTCAGTTATCCCATTGAATGGAACGAGTTTATGGTGCTTAATCATGTAAAAAAAGAGATTATTATGTGAATTGGTCTTTGCTTGGACAGATAGAGGAACTTTGAGTTAAAGAAATGGTGGGAAGAAAAGCTTTTAAAATAAAACCAAAGCATCAATTTCATTTATCCAAATGTAGCGAATGGGTTTACGATCCTTAATCATGAAAAGAAACTAGATTACTACATGAATCCGTGTTCACCCCAATTGAGAAATAAACTTTAACTCCAAAAAATTGGGGGGGAAAAAGCTTTTCCTATGAAACTAAAGCATCAACGTGATTTATACCAAAGAGGACAATGAGTTTTTGGAGCCCAATCTTGAAAAGAAGGGAGATTACTAGTGAATCCGTGTTTGTCCCAATTAAGAAATGAACTTTAATTCAAAAGAATAGTGGGAAGAAAAGCTTTTCTTATGAAACCAAATAATCAATGTCCTTTATCCCATTGAGTAAAACAAGTTCATGTTGCCCAATCATGAAAAGAAAAGGGATTGTTATGTGAATCCATCATTGTCCTAATTGATAGACAAACTTTGATTCAAAAAAATGGTGGGAAGAAAAGCTTTTTAAATGAAACCAAAGCAACTGTTATTTATCCCAATGCAGGGGATGAGCTTATGGTGCCCAATCATGAAAAAAAAGAGAGATTATTATGTGAATCCGTGTTTGTTCCCATTCAAAAATGAAATTAACTATAAAAAATGATGGAAAGAGAAGTTTCCTCATGAAACCAAAGCATTAATGTCATTTATCCTAACAAGAAAAAATGAGTTTACGGTGCCTAATCATGAAAAGAAAGAGGATTACTATATGAGTCCATGTTTATCTTAATTGACAAATGAGCTTTAACTCTAAAAAGTGATGGAAAGAAAAGCTTTCCTTATGAAACCAAAGCAAGAATGCCATTTATCCCAATGAGTAGAACAAGTTTATGGTGCCCAATCATGAAAAGAAAAGAGATTATTATGTGACTCCATCTTTGTCCTAATTGACATACGAACTTTGATTCTAAAACATTATGGGAAGAAAAGCTTTTCAAATGAAACCAAAGCATCAATGCCATTTATCCAAGTGCGGGGAA
>JBBYHO010530242.1:0-16649 GCA_038382025.1 Adansonia gregorii | reverse complement strand
TCATTTCACGGATGAATATTAATTATAAGGAAAATGGTGGAAAGAAAAGCTTTCCTTGCAAATCCAAATCATCTATATCGTGTATCCTAATACAGAGAACATGATTGTAGTGCCCTTAACAAAAAGAATAAAGATTATTATGAGTATCAAAGTTTGTTTCATTTCACTGATGAACATTAATTATACGAAAAATGGTGGAAGGAAAAAGTTTTCTTGCAAATCCAAAGTATCAATATTATGCATCCCAAATTTGAGAACTTGATTGTAGCACCCATAACAAAAGAATAGAGATTATTATGAACTTCTTTCATGGATGAATATTATTTGCAAGGAAAAATGGTGGAAAGTAAAGGTTTTCTTGAAAGTCCAAAGCTTATTATACTATATTCCAATGTGTAGAACATAATTGTAGTACCCATAGCAAAAAGAATAGGGATTATAATGAGTATCCAAGTTTGTCTAATTTCACAGATAAACATTAATTATAAGGAAAAGGTTGTTAAAAAAGCTTTTGTTGCAAATCCAAAGAATCAATATCGTGTATCCCAATCTAGAGGATAGGGTTGTAATGCCCATAACAAAAAGAATAGAGACTATTATGAGTATGGGTTTGACTCATTTCATGGACAAACATTAATTATAAGGAAAATGATGGAAAGAAAAGCTTTGTTGCAGATCCAAAGCATCAACATTGTGTATCCTTATGTAGAGAACATGATTATGGTACCCATAACAAAAAGAATAGAGATTATTACGAGTTTCCTAGTTTGAATCAATTCACGGATAAAAAGGAAAATGGTAGAAAGAAAACTTTTCAAGCAAATCGAAAGCATCAATATTATGTATCCCAATGCAGAGAACATGATTGTTATGCCCATAACAAAAAGAATGGAGATTATTACGAGTATCCAAGTTTGACTCATTTCATGGATGAACATTAATTATAAGGAAAATGGTGGAAAAAAAGCTTTTCTTGCAAATCCAAAGCATCAATATCATGTATCCCAATGTGGAAAACGTTATTGCAGTGCTCGTAATGCAAGGAATGGAGATTATAATGAGTATCCAAGTTTGCCTCATTTCACAGATGAACATTAATTATATGAAAAATGGTAGAAAGAAAAGTTTTCTTGCACAACCAAAGCATCAATATCGTGTATCCCAATATGGTGAACATGATTATAGTGCCGCTAACAAAATGAATGGCGATTATTACAAATATCCAAGTTCGTATCATTTCATGGTTGAACATTGATTATAAGGAAAATGGTGGAAAGAAAACTTTTATTCCGAATCCAAAGCATCAATATCATGTATCCCAATGTGGCGGACATGATTGTAGCGCCCATAACAAAAAGAAAAAAGATTGTTATGAGTGTCTAAGTTTGACTCATTTCATATATAAACATTAATTATAAGGAAAATGGTGGAAAGAAAAGCTTTTCTTGCAAATCCAAAGCGTCAATATTGTGTATCCCAATAGGGCGAACATGATTGTTTCATAACAAAAATAATGGAGATTATTACGAGTATCCAAGTGTGACTCATTTCATGGATGAACATTAATTATAAGGAAATGGTGGAAAGAAAAGCTTTTCTTGCATGTCCAAAACATCAATATCGTGTATCCAATGTGGAGAACATGATTATAATTCCCATAATAAAAACAATGGAGACTATTATGAGTATCCAAGTTTGACTCATTTTGTGGGTGAATATTCATTATACGAAAAATGGTGGAAAGAAAAGCTTTTCTTGTAAATCTAAAGATCAATATCATGTATCCTAATGTGGAGAACATGATAGCAATGTGCATAACTAGAAAATGAAGATTATTATGAGTATCCAAGTTTAACTCATTTTGTGGATGAACATTACTTATAAGGAAAATAGTGGAAAGAAAAGGTTTTCTTACACATCCAAAGCATCAATATCGTATAACCCAATATGGAGAAGATGATAGCAGTGCCCATAACTAAAATAATAGAGATTATTAAGAGTATACAGGTTTAACTCATTTTGTGGATGAACATTAATTATAAGGAAAATGGTGGAAAGAAAGGCTTTTGATGCAAATCCAAAGCATCAACATCGTGTTTCCCAATAAGGAGAATGTGGTCGTTGTATACACCTTTTTTGTCTAGGCTAATTTTTTTTAGCAACCTAGGGCATGGATGTGGGAGGGGGCAATTTGTCGCCTGGCAAAAAGGTATCTTTGGAAAGGTCAAAGAGGCTTATGGATCATATCAAAGATAAATGCATTGATGTGGCATCAAAGGACATAGTTCAAGGTGTCTAGGGACAAAAGATGTGAGAAAATTCATAGTTTTGCTTGAATGTATCGATACATGGTTCTTATATATCGATACAATGTTCCAACATGCCAAAAATTTGAAACGTCCCCATTTGTATCGATGTAACAAGTAAATGAATCGATACATAAGCATATGTATTGATACAAGAGCTCATGTATCGATACTAGGCTATGCCAAGGCCAAAACATGCATTCTATAAAGAAATGTATCGATACACAACATGTAGCGATACAATGGTTCATTGTATTGATACAATGTTCATTGTATTGATACACTCAAGGTTTTTGGACCAAATGTATCAATACATACAAGCCATTTTGCACGGTTTGGACATTTTTTACCCATCCACCATTGATCAAAAACTTGATTTTAACTCATTTCTTTGCATCAGAAAAGATCAAAACCAAATATCAGATTATGAATTTGGACTTCTGAATTAATTAAAATAATTTTTTAAACTCTAAATTAGATAAAAAAGGTCAAGGTCACATGATCACCCAACTTTTCCTTAGATGATTAACCAAGATCACCATCAGCCACCCTATTTGCTGGAAAATCATTTTAGCATTTAAACTAGCCACCCTATGTCCACCACATTAGTAGCAAGTTGCTTCCTACAGCTACTCTATAGCCACCAAGCTGACAGCATTTTGTCCCCCTTGAGAAATGACCAAAAACACCTCTAATTTGGCTCTGAAATGCTGGTATAAATAGACCATTTATATCTCAGCTAGAAAATGTTAGATTCTAGCTCATGTTTAACTTCCAAAACACATTCCTACACCAAGAAAACTAAAATTCTGTAGCTTTTCACTCACCACCTAAAAATAGCCCCAATGCACTCATTTCCAACCATTGCACATTTTAAAAATCACCCTTATCCATACAATAACCAAAACCTCATTTTTTTTCTTTTTTTTCTTACTTATTACCAATAAGGAAGAGTCAAAAATTCAAGCCATCTCTGCTGCTCCAACTGTTTGGCCAAAAATTGAAGTTTTGTTGATATAACTTCCTATTTTATCAGTTGCATTTTCTATTTTTTAGTATCTTCATCATTTTAGTGAGCTCTCCATGTTTCCATCACCCTCTTAGGATTCTCATGCATTATTATGGCCTTTAGTTGTGGTAGTTTAGGATTTAGATGTCTTAATGCCTCTTTGATGTGCAAAATGCCTTATTTCATCCTTATTATTTTGATAGCTCTTGCTCATGCATTTTATGCCCTATCCATGCATCTTGTTATCCTTATTCCATGTCTAAATCCTTAGCCTAGCATGTTTCAAGCATGTTTATACATTAGCTTGCATCTTGTCATGAATCATTGTCATTTTCAGCTCCATAACATTTTCTTGTCAAAGTGAATAACACTTTCTTTGCCTAGACTGTTGGTAAAGTTAGCATCCCCATTCATGTTATGTGCCATCCCCTTGTGCGTTCGGTCTCTACCCTTTGTCAAAATGCATGCTTGATGGCTGTAAAAAAAAATTGATTTTCAAAACCTCCTTAAGCCAAGTATGTTAACCTTAACTACTAAGCATTGGCATGGACTTAGCATTTTCCTGAAGGTTACCAAAAAAATCTTGGGGAAAATTAAGTTTTTCAGGTCTAGAATCTTGGTTAAACGAGCTCAAATCTTCTAATTTTGCCAAAAAAATGGCCTTACACTTGTTCACGAATATATTTGTTTTTTACATCTTTACCATCCTCATTCACAATAATTTTTTTTGCCAAAAGTTGTCAAATGCTCACTCATTTTCTAAATCATAAAGTTTTTCATTTTAAGTTTTCCAACTCGATTTTTCTAAAGAGTGTAAGACGTGTCACTTTTGGGGATACTCCAACCCCGACCTTTCAAGGGGATACTCCAACCTCGCTTTTCAAAATTGTCAAGATTAAAAAATCTTTCTTTGTCAAAATGATTTATCATTTGTGAGGATACTATAACCTTGACCTTCTAAGGGGATACTCTAACCCTGCTTTTCAAAATTGTCAAGATTTAAAAATCTTCCTTTGTCAAAATTATTTATCATTCATAGGGATACTTCAACCCTGTCTTTCAACTACAATTAAATTTTTCACCTTCCTGGACTTCCAAGAATATGTCAAACAAACCTTGTTTAATCAAGAAACCTAGATGCATATAAAAAATTATGATTTGGTTATTCCCAGATAGTCGATGCTAATTGCGAGATAAATTCCAATAGTCCATCCTTTTTTTATCCTTGCATTGAATGATCCATGTTATGTTACTTCATTTATTGCCTTGCTAATATGATTTCTTTGTGATGATTATTTGCATTAATGTCTTCCAATCATTTCAAGTAAAACTAAGGGTAATATTCCACATGGGTATCTCTCTAGTGCCTAAAGTGGAATATTTCATTTTTTATAGTAAAATCCAGATGTCATTTTTTATTGAAAATCTCTATATTCACTATCTCTCCGAGGTGTATATGAGATTAAATCTTTTTCAACAAAACCTGGATTTGTATTTCAATAAGATTCATGCATTAAAAGAGAGTTATATTGAAATAGTGATGAGGTATGATTGAAAGAATCAAAATTGAGATAAGATATAGCCAGTAAGGTACCGATTTCGGGCATCGTGAAGAGGTTCGTACCTCATTGTGCATAACCAACTCCTGAACCCAAACGATGAATATTTGTACTACATAAACCAAGGGATCAATGTTTTAAGTTTCATAACTTAAAACATAGGTTTTAGTAGGCATCAATCATGCCTAGCCTAAAATGATTGATGGCGACTCCAAGCGTTGGCCAACCTAGACAAATAAGATGAGCGATTCATCTTATGGTCCCCCTCCCTATGTCATAAGTTAAAAATCTGTACTTTTTTATTCTCATCACATTGTAAAGGAAAAGTCTCAATCAAGAAGTCTTTCCCAAGAAGAAAAATATTTTAAGTTGTATGCACCAATAGATCTACGAGGATCCACCCCGGGGCACGTTATGACAGCTTGGCAACTCCATTGGGGATAGTATAGAGAGTTAGGCAATAACTAGCTATGTCTTGGCAGGTTTTTGGTTCTTTCAATCTTCGGTCATTATTTAACTATGACCCTTTTTTTATTTTCTCAACTAATCTTTTGTTTGGCATAATTGTTAGGATTCTCTTACTTTCGAATAATCATTAGTTTAATAAAAATGGTAATACAGAAGTAAGCAAAATGGTTTGATCATTTCCCCATCACACACCACGCACTTGCATGTGCATTACTATCTCGCTAAACTCCATGGCATGGTTATAACCCAATCATTAGGAGGAAGTGAGATATCTGCTTTCATAAGTAACCTTTGCATAGGCATGGTAATAACTTCCCGGATGCAAATACCTATGTCTCTCGTGAGTAAGCCTAGAAATACATTAAATGGATCGAACCCATTTACTAAACCCATGATGGATCTAAGATTAGGGTCCTTTAATTGTCCTTATTGGATAGACGAGCAATTTGAATACCTCTTTAGGCATTAACTTAAACCTCATCTAGTAAGCCCTACGAGGTAAACCATGCCAAACCTACCAGAATATTGCTAGAATACCCAAAGAATAGGGTTATTCGAGGAGACATTCCTAACATTTACTCTTAATTACCATAATTATGTAGGTGACAATGAGTATACAATTATCACCCATATCTAAATTTTTATCATTTATCAAGGCATGCCATCATGCTGCTTGAACAATGGCTAACCTTGGTATAAATAAGTAATAGTGAACAAAAACCATCATTCATAATGTCTTATACTGTAAGCCATTATATTGTCTGAGTCATGGCTTAGGGTGCATCCACACTACTAGTGATAAATGAATATTACTATTGGTCGATTATTTTTCCACCTAAATAAGATATTGCATCACCTCATAGAGGGCTGATTGCATCCTAGCATGTTGAAATACTGCCCGTTTCTTGTCTCACCACTTTAGTTGAGGCATGTTATGAATATTTTGTTCTGATGTCCCTTAAATTCTTTATTTCCTTACATTTGGCTCTTATATGTTCCACTAACTTATTTTCCCTTTGTTTCTATTTTGGTGCATGTATTATTTCATCAAAACCATCAAGACTATCATCATTTTGGGATAATTGCTTTGGTTTGGTAATTAGTAAGGGGTATCATTTATGGAGCAATAATTTATCTCCACTATCGAGTCTTTTGAAAATGTCAGAACATAGCCAGAAGGTCATCAACGTCAAGATAGGGACACCTTAAAGCTCGACTATGTCTTAAAAATGCATGAAGAGGTCAAGATCGATTTCTGTCAAAATGATTGTTAAGAATTGAAGCACATTTGCGACAGTTAGGATAGCAACGAGAAAAAAGCATTCACTAAAATGTACGGGATATAGCTCTCTTACATTAAGTTTAGTTGGATGATGGCTTATTGTTAGGAGCGACACAGTTCTAGAATCTAGCCTACCAATGTTTCACCTTTAAATCCCTACCATTGATAAGTACATAGCTCTACTCAATATAGAAAGGGCCAAGTCAGATGAGATTTACTGCAAAGCGTTAATGCCTCCTCCATTCAAGAAAAGGTTAAGGCAAATTCTTGGAGCCACAAAAGCATGGGTTAACAGCCACATCAATGTAAAAGAGAGCAGCGAATGCATTTCTTAGGCCAGCTTGAAAGAGGACTTGGTAAATCTTTCTAATAAAGAAAAGCTCATGTCTATGCTCTGGTAATTTACGGGCTCGTTATATTCCTGAAGACAGCAGTCACAGATTTTTTTTCTTGCCTATGTTGCAATATCAACCTTACTTCTACCATTATCATCGAAACCATCTGCACCCTCAACTTTTGTAAAAGAATGGGAACAGGGAGGTTTATTGGGTGTGCCCCATTGCTTTAGATATGGCTTCTAGGTTATCTCTGTGTTAGGAAAGAGAAAGTCAGGCAAAATTTTTTCTTTAAGATCAGTCTTCTGTCCATGGCATTAGAGGAAAAATCTCATCAAGATAAGGCAGAAAAGCATTGGGTCATGGAATTACGAAATGTCAAGGATGATGAAATCATGTGGAGAGCCCCATTGGTGTTCCCTCAGTCGATTATGTTTAGATATGGAGACTACACTTGCGTACCACTCCTAAGATTATGGGGAAATACCAGTTATGCTCTTCTATTAGTATTGTGTCAGTTCTAGTGCTAGCAATTCATCATATTCTTAAAGATTGGGACATTAGGATTTTGAATATGGAGAGCCTAATTGTACAACAAAAGTCCAGTTAGCTTTTCAAGCCTGGAAAAGGTCCATTGTATGGAAAGACACTAGAAAGGAAGCCTTACCATGCCTGAATATGAAGAATGGAGACTCTACCATATCAATGATCCATTGCCACCACCCAACTTTGGGATATTGCAAATCCCAATAGAGGATTTGGCTTCTGAGATTGAGCTACTTAGAAAAGAGTTCGAGTAAGAAAATGCGTTATTTGCCACAGAAATCTTGACTTAAGGAGGAAACTGGCCAACAATAGAAGTAGTGAAATTGATTGAGTTGTTAAAGAAAGGGATCACTTCAAAGATTACCTCGAAAGCCTAACCAAAGATTATGTGATGGTCTAAAAAGCTAACAAGTCTTGACGTATTGGTAAGATATCAATCGAATTGGAAGTGAAAATTACCACTCTCAATCGTGAGTTAAATTAGCAAAAGAAGGAAGTTAGAAACAACAAAAAAAGTTCATGAGGGCACGTGCTCTTACTTCCACCTACCAATGAAGGAATCAAAGACCCGAGGCCCAAATACGAGATGAGAGAGCCACCGAGGATGAAAATGAAGCCCTCATTCATAGAATCTAGGAGTTAGAATAGTCTCTTTAGGTTCATCTAGTTCATATCAATGAACTAACAAAGGCTTTCGAGTAATGCGAATTATAGTGGCAAGCGACAATCAACCAAAGATGTATAAACTACTAAGAATAATAAGAACACTTCATTGAATAAGTTTAGATGGCTCAACAAGAGACGAATGACATGATTGAAGCAGCACGATCCATAAGGTGAGACATTATACCTGTTGAAGATCGTGAGCAACAACTTTTAGGTTTTCTTGATTGTGTGATTGCATAATGTAATCATGTTAGATACTTTCATATGTAATCATGTCGTAAAAGAAAAAGACTTTTGTGACTTTATGAATGATGTTATTGACAAAGCTATTCCAAGACTCAACTGTCTCCAATGCATATGCATATTTAATTTCACCATTTTTTATTACACTTGCATCAATCATTCATTACATAACTCATCATTCATCATAAATGATTATTTATAAATACGTTTTTAAATACGAGAATTGGATCATAAAAATGCAAAGGATTTCGAGATCAATCAGGAACTCAAAACCTTACATCATGCATTGCTACAACACATGACGCCATAAGCAAATCATGGAGAGTGGTCATGAAACTCGTATTAAGTAACTTGAGCTAATGGTTAACGAATCACTAGACCAGATGCTTTGTCAGCAATGCGAAATGCAAAATCAAATCATAGAACTTATGGAACTAATGGCCACTTTTATAAAGGAAAAAGGGCAAGCCAACACTACTGAAGCGTGGAATGATGAGGCTAGTCTTTTGATACTTACACCAAAGTTAGTTGTGGAGGTACCTAAACCATTCCCGTATAAGAGCAACAAAGTAGTCCCACGAAAATATGAGAATCAAGTAGTGATGATTAGAGAACAAATTCCCTCAACTGCTGTAATGGAGTTGTCAGGAGTTAATCACCTAACCTATAGCGGTAGGTGTTACGCTCCACTTGCTCAAGAAATATAAAAGGTTGATGCATCTCTAAGCACTAGTACCACTCAAGCCCAAGCAAAGAATTTTGAGCCTGAGAAAGTCAATTAGTAAGTGAAAGAGAAGCTAGGAATTTTTTAAGTTCACCAAGCATAGTAGATACTGCATTGTAGACTAGTTAAGTAAACAACCCACAAAGATTTTTGTGCTATCTCTGCTTCTTAATTCAAAGGTTCACCGAAATGCATTATTGAATGTGTTAAATGAAGCATATGTTCCACTAGATATCTTTATGGACAAATTGGATCAGCTAGTGAACAACATCTGGGTTGATAATTATATCTCCTTCACTGATGATGAGATCCTCCCCGGAGGTAGGGGCAGTTATAAATCTCTGCATATCACTACCCATTGCAAGGGATGTATTTTACCCAAAGCACTCATAGACAATAGGTCAGCCCTTAATGTCATGCCTATGACTACATTAAGCAAACTCCTTGTAGATCAGTCTAACATCAAAAGTAGCCACACCATGTACATATGAAGTGGACTTTCAAGTTATGGATATTAATCCTTCTTACAACTACCTATTAGGAAGGCCATGGATACACTCTGCCAGAGCTATCCCATCTTTTCTCTATCAAAAGCTTACATTTATGATAAATGACAGAGTAGTCACCATTTGAGTTGAAGAAGAAATGATCGCCACTGTTTTCACTAAGGATATCTATATAGACTGGAGTCATCCTTTCAGTCCTTTGAGTTCATTGATGCAACATTTGTGGAAAAAGGATTGCCAATAGTTGAACCCCACTTGTCAATGAGTACCTACTTGGGTTTAAAAATGATCATTGGCAAAGGTTACCATGCTAGAAAAAGGCCTGGCAAGAATTTGCAAGGGATAACTCGAGCCCTATAGGTCATCACTCAAGCCAACAAAAGAGGCTTAGGATTTAAGGCCAATGCATACTCAAGAAAATAGCAAGAAAAAAAGATCTGCAACTAAGAGATGACACGATTATTAGGTCGAGAAGGGGAATCAAAGCTAATAATATTCCCATCTATCTATAAGACATTTCATTCGAGATGACGAATCGGTCCAAGCCAACTAGAAGAGCAAAAGGCTAAAAATGTCTTGGTCATCTTAAACAGAGCACTTAACAATCTTTATCTCTAGCATATCGAGCCATAAAATTCATGTCCTTCCATTAAGACTTGATTTTGATGATAGGGTCATGATGGAAGCCCCTGCACTTTTCTTGTCCCTTTCATGTAACATCAATAAATGAAAACCTATGTGCCTTTACCCAAAGGCAGATATGTGTCTTATGTTAAGGGCATTTTTTATCAAACATTATCAATGAAATGACTTTTGCATATATCATTCCATATTGTGTATCACTTTTCAACATTTTGTCTCTAATACTTTTTTGCCTTCATTTTTATCCATATCCCTTAGTTATGTGTATGCCTTTTGCAATGTTTATTTCTTTACCCTTTCAGGTGTCCTGGCGACAGTAATATGGATGTCTCTAATGGGTTGCTGAAGATAAATTTCAAATAGTCAATTTACACTAGCAAAGTTGATTCTGAAGAGGATTTCAAAGAGAGCTTTGTACCACCAGACTTCTTACGATTAGTTAAGCAAGAAGAGAAGTAGATCATGCCCTAGAAAAACCTAACAGAAGTAATAAATCTAGGTACTTAGGTGGACGAAAGGAGGTTAAAATCAGAACCTCAATAAGTCAATGATTAGGACCAAGTTGATAGAATTACTCCAAGAATATTAGGATGTATTCGATTGGTCATATCAAGACATGCTAGGGCTAGACACTAATAGTGGTCCATCAGCTTTCCATTAAACTTGGATGCAAATCGATCTAGCAAAAGTTAAGGATGATGAAGCCGAAAATGCTTCTCAAAGTTAAAGAGAAAGTTAAGAAGTAGTTTGATGCAGGGTTTATTAGAGTAGCCAAATATCTATAATAGGTTGCCAATATAGTCCAGTCCTAAAAAAAGATGGCAAAGTACAAATGTGTGTTGATTATCGAGATTTGAATAGAGCTAGTCCCAAGGATAACTTCTTGCTACCCTATATAGGCACTTTGGTAGACAACATGGCTAAGAATTCTCTTTTCTCCTTTATAGATGGATTCTTAGGCTACAACCAAATCAAGATGGCACCTGAAAACATGGAGAAAATAACTTTCATAACCATGTGGGGGACATTTTGCTATAATGTCATGCCCTTCAGACTTAAAATGCTGGGGTAACCTATCAGGGAGCATGGTAGCCCTATTCCATGACACCATGCACAAAAAAATTGAAATTTATGTTAATGATATGATTACCAAGTCAACAAAAGAGGATAAGCATGTCATAGACCTTTAAAAATTTTTTGATTGGCTATAAAAACTTTAACTCAAATTAAATCCTACCAATACACCTTTAGAGTCACTTTGGGCAAGCTTTTAGGCTTTATTGCTAGCGAAAAAAGGATTGAAGTTGACCTAGACAAAATGAAAGCCATTCAAGATATGCCACCACCTCAAACCCAAAAGAAAGTGAGAAGCTTTTCAGGGAGACTGAACTACATCACTAGATTCATATCCAAACTCACTGACAAATGCAACCCTATCTTTTTGGTCTATCACAAAAAAAAATTGGGAGAATGGAATGAGGCATGTCAAGAAGCCTTTGATAAAGTCAAACATTATCTGCCAAGTCTACCAGTATTGGTACCATTAGTGCCCGGTCGACCTTTAATCTTTTACTTGGCAGTTTTCAACAAGTCTATAGGTTGTGTATTAGGGCAGCACGATGAGTTAGGAAAGAAGGAACAAGTAATCTACTACTTAAGCAAAAAGTTCACGGAATACAAGTGCCGTTACATCACAGTCAAGAAGTTATGCTATGCTTTAATATGGACAGCCAAGAGACTCAAGCAATATCGCACCACATGGTTGATTGCAAGGCTTGATCCTATCAAGTATTTATGCAAAGCCCTTACACTATCAAGAAGGCTAGCTAGATGGCAAGTCCTACTTTCTGAATACAACATTGGTTATGTCAGTCAAAAGGCCATTGAGGGTAGTGAAAAAGCTAACTTTTTAGTAAGTCCAGTGATAGATAACTGTAAACCTTTAAATTTTAACTTCCTAGATGAAGAACTAATATGCATTTCTAAAGATAAAGACAACTTCAACCAAGATTAATCCTAGAAGATGTATTTTGATGGAGCATCAAATGCTCTAGGACATAAAATTGGGGCAATATTGATGTCATCCGATGGGAGTCATTATCTGTTCATAGTAATGCTAAATTTTAACTGCACAAATAATATCGTAGAATAGCTTGTGTCATAGGGCTTTAAGCAACCATTGAGAGGAATGTTAAGATATTATGGGTGTTCAGTGATTCAGCCTTAGTCATCTACTAATTGAAAGGGGAATGGCAAACTCGCAATGCTAGCTGATGGAGCATGGAAAGCTGATAGTTGACCTTAAGAACAAATTTAATGATATTAGTTTTCGACATTTACCTCGAGAAGAGAACCAAATAGCTGATGCTTTAAAGTCAACCAAGAGTCAGATGTTGCTCCTATCCAGATAAGTATCCATGCAACTTCGGTTCATTGTCATAAAAATAGAAGGATAGCCTACCCTGGTACTATGACATCCTTCGTTAAACCAAAGATTAGCAATATCCAAAACATGCAATCGTGACTAATAAAATGACTATTAGAAGGCTAGCTATAGGATTTGTTCTCGATGGAAAAATCTTATACAAAAAGAGTCATGATCAAGTATTGCTTAGATACGTGACACTCCTAAAGCAAAAAAGATCCTAAAAGAAGTTCATGAAGGGATTTATGGCACACGTGCTAATGGATAATGGACGGCCAAGCAAATCATGGGAGTGGGTTACTCCTGGTTAACCCTTGAGAGAGACAACATCAATTAAGCCCAAAAATGCCATAAGTTTCAAATCTATACGGACAAGATCAATGTCCCTCCAGCGCCACTTCGCGTCATGATGGCTCCATGGCCCTTCTCTACATAAGGGATGGACGTGATCAGGCTAATCACCCTTAAAGCTTCCAATGGGCATTGTTTTATCTTGGCAGCGATCAACTATTTCACTAAATAGGTGGAGGCTGCCTCGTATGCTAATGTCACTAGATTGACCGTCTGTAAGCTTGTCAAACAAGACATCATCAGTAGATATGGCCTCCCAAACCAAACCATCATAGACAATGTAAGCAACTTAAACAATAAAATGATGCAAGTGATCTACTCACAGTTTAAGATCTGACATCATAAGTCTATCCCTTATCACCTAAGGATGAATAAGGCAGTCGAGGTAACTAATAAAAACATTAAAAGAATAGTTAAAAAAATGGCAGACTTACAAAGACTGGCATAAGAATCTATTCTTTGCACTTCATGCCTATCGGACCTCTGTTCGTACTTCCATGGGTGCTACCGTATTTTCTCTTGTCTATAGGGTGGAAGCTGTATTACGTATAGAAGTTGAGATCCTTTTTCTCAAAGTCTTAATGGAAACCAAACTTGAAGAAATTGAATGGGTCAAGAAAATATATGATCAGCTCAACCTCATCGAGGACAAATACATGAAAGCCATCTACCATGTTCAAATGTATCAAGGACACATGATCCAAGCCCATAACAAAAAGATATGCCCGCGACAATTTCACCTAGACAACTTGGTATAGAAGAAGATCCTCTTAATTCATAAAGATGCATAGGGCAAGTGGACCCCTAGTTGGGAAAGACCATATGTCATGAAGCAAACCTTCTCTAGAGGGCCTTAATCTTGTTAGAAATGGATGACAATATCTTGCCCAACCCAGTCAGCTCAGACTCTATCAAGAAATATAACATGTAGAAGGTAAAAAACCTAAAAAGGCATCCTCTAAAAAAAAGAGAACAAAAAAAACAAAAAAGGGTCTAAATGAAAATCCAAAAAAGGCATCTGGGTAGCCAACCTGACTATAGTTGAAAACCTGTAAGGCCAACTTAAGAAGATCAATTTTGATGCGGCATAAATTAAGGGTACCTACAGGACAATGCAAAGTAATCGTAGAGATCTTTCGAAGATCAGCTCATACTAGTGGCATTTATTATTCGAGAAAGATCCTGAAAAGCACTTAAGAAACATCCATGTCATGATTGTCAAAGTCATCTTCTGCCCAAAAGATCATACTTTTTTCCACCGAATCACTTATTTGTCAAATAGCATACCAAGTTATGTCTTTTTGTTGTCATGAATAAATATTGCCTTGTCTCTTTTCGATATTACATCAAAAAGAAAAGAAAAGCATAAAAAACTCCGTTTATGCCCTGATCATCAAAATTATGGACTTTTTGTATCCACACACTTACTCGGCATAACCATACACCAAACCATTTTTTGCTTTCACAAGCCATATTTTAAGAAGAAAGACCATTTAAGCTAACAAAAAATTGACCTATGTGTTTTATCCGAATCCTATCAAAGCTAGAGACATCAACCTAATCAGGCAAACGGTCTCCAAATTGTTGACAATGCATTTTAATTTTCAAAAAAATGATTGAACCTTTCAAATCGGGAAATGCAATAATCCAAATTCTTGAAGATAGATTTTTTTCGTATCCTAAATAGAGTTGAGACAACTTACAATCGCATTAGGATTAGGAAAATTCCCATCTATAGTTGCAATAAAGATGAATCATCATCCCTGTGAGAGTCTAAATGACGAACAAAAATAACTACGGCTATCTCCCATATTAGACTTTACATCATGCAATAGCATTCCACATCATGCAACAGCATTCCACATCATGCATTCATATTACCATCACACATCATGATTTTTGCAATGCTACTTCAAGCCAGGTTCACCAAAACTCTAAAGAGTCCCTGGTAAGAACTCTGAGCTTCGCAAACCAAGCATTATTCAGGAGGTACCTATCAAGAAACCTTTTGAAGGCCATACGACCTAGTGGCAATATACTTGTCTACAAAACAACTTAATGTCAATAATACCCACATCAAGCCCATAAGCTAGTGGCACCCTTTTTAAAGCCCATAAATTAGTGGTAATTTTTCAAAGTCCAAAAGTCAGTGGCACATTTTCAAAGCCCATAAGTCAGTGGCACCTTTTTTGAAGCCCACAAGTAAGCGGCACCCTTTTTAAAGCCCACAAGATAGTGGCATCTTTTCAAAGCCTGCAAGTTAGTGGCACCTTTTTCAAAGCCCATAAGTCAGTGGCACCCTTTTAAGGCCCATAAGTCAATGGCACCCTTTTCAAAGCCCACATGTCAGTGGCACTTTTTCAAAGCCCACAAGTCAGTGGCACCTTTTCAAAACCCACACAAGCTGGTGGCACCCAAGTCTAAGTCAAAGTCTACACAAGCTGGCAGCACTCAATTCAAAACCTACACGAGCTAGTGGCACCTAAGTTTAAGTTAAAGCCCGCACAAGCTACTGGCATCCACATAAAAAATCCATGTTACTCTACACCTGCCTAAAGGGGTCAAACCTTAGAAAACCTTACAACCTAGTAGGGAGGCAAACCTTACAAAATTGACTTAAACCTTTATCAGGTTCGCTGCTAATACATTACACTTATCATAGTGAAGTTAATTACAACTTATTTCTTTGCATGTGTTCTAGAGAGCATCATTTTGCCCCAGACAAAATAGTGTCTATTTGTTTTTGCCCTATTCCTGATTATTAGCAATGGTCAAAGAAGGGCAGCTATAAACACCTTATTTTGTCTATGCTAATTTTTTTTTGCAACTTAGGGCATAGGCGTGAGAAGGGGTGATGTGCACCCAATGAAAAAGTATTTTTGAAAAGGTCAAGGAGGGCTATGGTTCATATCAAAGATAAATGCAAAGATATGGCATCAAAGGACATAGTTCAAGGTATCTACGGAACAAAGATGTGAGAAAATTCATAATTTTGCTTGAATGTATCAATACATGGTTCTTATGTATCGATAAAATGCTTTAACATGCAAAAAATTTGAAATATCCCTATTGGTATTAATACAACATGTAAATGTATCGATAAAAGAGCTCACATATCAATACTTGGCCATGCCAAGACTAAAACGTGCATTCTATAAAGAATGCATTGATAGAATGGTTCATAGTATCAATACAATGTTTATTACATTGATACACTCAAGATTTTTGGACCAAATGTATCGATACATTCTGTAATGTATCAATACATACAGCCCATTTTGCATGTTCTATACCTATTTGACTCATCCATCATTGATCAAAAACTTGATTTTAACTCATTTATTTGCAGAAAAAAATATCAAAATCCATATCAGATTATAAATTTAGACTTTTGAGTTAATCAAAACATTTTTTTTGAAGTCTAAATTAGATAAAAAAAGGTCAATGTCACATGATCACCCTACTCCTCTCTAATTGATTGACCAAGATCACCATCAGCCACCCTATTTTGCTAGAAAATCATTTTAGCATTTAAACCAACCACCCTATGTCCATCACATTGGCGGTAAGTTACTCCCTACAGCCAC
>JBBYHO010530221.1:0-16655 GCA_038382025.1 Adansonia gregorii | reverse complement strand
ATTCATCTTTCAATTGGGATAAAGACGAATTATCATTATAATCTCTTTTCTTTTAACGATTGGGCACCATAAATTCATTCTACTCATAGGGATAAATGAATTGATGCTTTGGTTTCATAAGAAAAACTTTACTTTCCGCCATTTTTTTGAATCAAAGTTCATCTATTAATTGGGGTAAACATGAATTCACCTAATAATTTCCATTCTTTAAATGATTGGGTGCCATAAATTCATTTTGCTCATTGGGATAAATGAATTCATGCTTTGGTTTCAAAAGAAAAACTTCTCTTGTGCCTTTTTTGAATTAAAGTTCATTTTTCAATTGGGATAAACCCAAATTCACTAAATAACCTCTACTCTTTTAATGATTGGGCACCCTAAATTCATTTTACTCATTGGGATAAATGAATTGATGCTTTGGTTTCACAGGAAAAGCTTTTTTTATACCTTTTTTACAATTAAAGTTCATCTTTCAACTGGGATAAACACGGATTCACATAATAATACCCTTTCCTTTAATGACTGGGCACCACAAATTCATTCTACTCATTGGGATAAATTAATTGATGCTTTGGTTTCACAAGAAAAACTTTTCTATCTACCTTTTCTAGAGTTAGTGTTCGTCTTTCAATTTGGATAAACACGGATTCAAATAATAATAACCTTTCTTTTAATGATTGGGCACCACAAATTGATTCTACTCTTTGGGATAAATGAATTAATGCTTTGGTTTCACAAGAAAAACTTTGCTATCTACCTTTTTTCGATTTAAAGTTTATTTTTCAATTGGTATAAATACGAATTCACATAATAATCTCTATTCTTTTAATGATTGGGCACCATAAATTCATTCTACTCATTGGGATAAATGAATTTATGCTTTGGTTTCGTAAGAAAAACTTCTCTCTGTGCCATTTTTAGAATTAAAGTTCATTTTTCAATTGCAATAAACACGAATTCAAATAAAATCTCCATTCTTTTAATGATTGGGTGCCATAAATTCATTCTACTCATTGGGATAAATGAATTTATGCTTTGGTTTCATAAGAAAAACTTCTTTCTGTGCCATTTTTAGAATTAAAGTTTATTTTTCAATTGGGACAAACATGATTTCACATAATAATCTCTATTCCCTTAATGATTGGGCACCCCAAATTCATTTTACTCATTGGGATAAATGAATTGATGCTTTGGTTTCACAAGAAAAACTTTTCTATCAACCTATTCTGGAATTAAAGTTCATCTATCAATTGGGGTAAACACGAATTCACATAAGAACTCTATTCTTTTAATGTTAGGCACCATAAATTCACTCGACTCATTGGGATAAATGAATTGACGCTTTGGATTCATAAGAAAAACTTCTCTTTGTCCCATTTTTAGAATTAAAGTTTTTTCTTCAATTGGGACAAACACGAATTTTTATAATAATCTCTTTTCTTTTAATGATTGGGGATTGCAAATTCATTCTGCTCATTGGGACAAATGAATTGATGCATTGGTTTTATAAGAAAAACTTCTCTTTGTGCCATTTTTAGAATTAAAGTTCATTTTTCAATTGGGATAAACATGAATTCACATAATAATCTCCATTCTTGTAATGATTGGGCACCTCAAATTCATTTTACTCATTGGGATAAATAAATTGATGCTTTGGTTTCATAACAAAAACTTTTCTATCTACCTTTTCTAGAATTAAAGTCCATCTTTCAAATTGGATAAATACGGATTCACATAATATTACCTTTCTTTTAATGATTGGGGACCACAAATTCATTTTACTCATTGGGATAAATGAATTAATGCTTTAGTTTCATAGGAAAAACTTCTCTTTATGCCATTTTTAAACTTATAGATTATTTTTCAATTGGGATAAACACAAATTTAGAAAAAAATATCCATTCTTTTAATGGTTGGGCACCCCCAATTCATTTTACTCATTGGGATAAATGAATTGTTGCTTTGGTTTCGCAAGAAAAACTTCTCCATATACCTTTTCTAGAATTAAAGTTCATCTTTTAAATTGGATAAACACGGATTCACATAATAATGACCTTTCTTTTAATGATTGGACCACAAATTCATTCTACTCATTGGGATAAATGAATTGATTCTTTGGTTTCATAAGAAAAACTTCTCTATTTGCCATTTTAAGAATTAAAGTTCATTTTTCAATTAGCATAAACACAAATTCACATAATAATCTCCATTCTTTTTAATGTTTGGGCCGCCCAAATTCATTCTACTTATTGGGATAAATGAATTGATGCCTTAGTTTCACAACAAAAACTTTTCTATCTACCTTTTTTAGAATTAAAGTTCATCTTTCAATTTGGATACAAATGGATTCACATAATAATTACCTTTCTTTTAATGATTAGGCACCACAAATTCATTCTATTCATTGAGAAAAATGAATTGATGCTTTGGTTTCATAAAAAAACTTCTCTTTGTGCTATTTTTTGAATTAAAGTTAATTTTTCAATTGGGATAAATACGAATTCACATAATAATGTCCATTATTTTAATGATTAGGCACCACAAATTCATTCTTCTTATTGGGATAAATGAATTGTCACTTTGGTTTCACAAGAAAATGTTTTCTTTCTACCTTTTTCAAAATTAAAATTCATCTTTCAATTAGGATAAACATGAATTCACATAATAATCTTCTTTCTTTTAACAATTGGGCACCATAAATTCAGTTTACTCATAGGGATAAATGAAATGATGCTTTGGTTTCAAAAGAAATGCCTTATTTTCCACCATTTTTTAGAATCAAAGTTCATCTATCAAATGGGGTAAACACGAATTCACGTAATAATCTCTATTCTTTAAATGATTGGGTGCCATAAATTCTTTTTACTCATTGGTATAAATGAATTTATACTTTGGTTTCATAGGAAAAACTTTTCTTTATGTCATTTTTAGAACTAAAGTTCATTTTTCAATTGGGATAAACCCGAATTCACATAATAACCTTTATTCTTTTAATGATTGGGCACCCCAAATTCATTCTACTCATTGGGATAAATGAATTGATGCTTTGATTTCACAGGAAAAGCTTTTCTTTCTACCTCTTTTAGAATTAAAGTTCATCCTTCAACTGGGATAAGCACGGATTCACATAATAATATCCTTTCTTTTAATGACTGGGCACCACAAATTCATTCTACTCAATAGGCTAAATTAATTGATGCTTCGGTTTCATAACAAAAACTTCTCTTTGTGCTATTTTTAGAATTTAAGTTCATTTTTCAATTAGGATAAACGCGAATTCACATAATAATCTCTATTCTTTTAATGATTGGGCAACACAAATTCATTCTTCTCATTGGGATAAATGAGTTGTTGCTTTGGTTTCACAAGAAAAAGTTTTCTTTCTACCTTTTTTAGAATTAAAATTCGTCTTTCAATTAGGATAAACATGAATTCACATAATAATCTTCTTTCTTTTAATGATTGGGCGCCATAAATTCATTCTGCTCATAGGGATAAATGAATTAATGCTTTGGTTTCACAAGAAAAACTTTACTTTCCACCATTTTTTAGAATCAAAGTTCTTCTATCAAATGGGGTAAACACGAATTCATGTAATAATCTCTCTTTTTTAAATGATTTGGTGCTATAAATTCATTCTACTAATTAGGATAAATGAATTTACGCCTTCATTTCATAAGAAAAACTTCTCCTTGTGTCATTTTTAGAATTAAAGTTCATTTTTCAGTTGGGATAAACCCGAATTCACATAATAATCTCTATTCTTTTAAAAACTAGGTACCCCAAATTCATTCAACTCATTGAGATAAATGAATTGATGCTTTGGTTTCACAGGAAATGCTTTTCTTTCTACCTCTTTTAGAATTAAAGTTCATCTTTCAACTGGGATGAACACGATATAATAATATCCTTTCTTTTAATAGCTGGGCACCATAAATTCATTCTACTCATTGGGATAAATTAATTGATGTTTTGGTTTCATAACAAAAACTTTTCTTTGTGCCATTTTTAGAATTAAAGTTCATTTTTCAATTAGGATAAACACGAATTTGCATAATAATATCCATTCTTTTAATGATTAGGCACCACAAATTCATTTTTCTCATTAGGATAAATAAATTGTTGCTTTGGTTTCACAAGAAAAATTTTTCTTTCTACCTTTAGAATTAAAATTCATCTTTTAATTAGGATAAACACAATTCACATAATAATCTCGTTTTTGTTGATGACTGGGCACCATAAATTCATTCTATTCATAGGGATAAATGAATTAATGCTTTGGTTTCACAAGAAAAACTTTCCTTTCCACCATTTTTTAGAATCAAAGTTCATCTATCAAATGGGGCACACACGAATTCCTGTAATAATCTTTATTCTTTAAATGATTGGGTGCCATAAATTCATTCTACTCATTGGGATAAAGGAATTTATGCCTTGGTTTCATAAGAAAAACTTATCTTTATGCCATTTTTAGAATTAAAGTTTGTTTTTTAATTGGGATTAACCCATATTCACATAATAACTTTTATTCTTTTAATCATTGGGCACCCCAAATTCATTCTACTCATTAGGATAAATGAATTGATGCTTTGGTTCATAGGAAAAGCTTTTCTTTCTACCTTTGTCAGAATTAAAGTTCATCCTTTAGCTTGGATAAACATGAATTCACATAATAATATCCTTTCTTTTAATGACTGGGCACTGCAAATTCATTCTACTCATTGGGATAAATTAATTGATGCTTTGGTTTCATAACAAAAACTTCTCTTTGTGCCATTTTTAGAATTAAAGTTTATTTTTTAATTGGTATAAACACGAATTAACATAACAATCTCTATTCTTTTAATGATTGGGCACCATAAATTCATTCTGCTCATTGGGATAGATGAATTGAGGCTTTGGTTTCACAAGAAAAACTTTTCTATTTACCTTTTTTAGAATTAAAGTTCGTATTTCAATGTGGATAAATACAAATTTGCATAATAATAACCTTTCTTTTAATGATTTGGCACCACAAATTCATTCTACTCTTTAGGATAAATGAATTGATGCTTTGGTTTGACAAGAAAAACTTCTCTATCTACCTTTTTCGAATTATAGTTCGTTTTTCAACTGGTATAAACATAAATTCACATAATAATCTCTATTCTTTTAATGATTGGGTGCCATAAATTCATTCTACTCATTGGGATAAATGAACTGATGCTTTAGTTTCATAAGAAAAACGTCTCTTTATGCCATTTTTAGAATTAAAGTTCATTTTTCAATTGGGATAAACACGAATTCACATAATAATTTCTATTCTTTTAATGACTGGGCACCCTAAATTCATTCCACTCATTGGGATAAATAAATTGATGCTTTGGTTTCATAAAAAAAACTTTTTTATCTACCTTTTCTAGAATTAAAGTTCATCTTTCAAATTGGATAAACAGGGATTCACAAAATAATAGCCTTTTTTTTAATGGCTAAGGACCACAAATTCATTCAACCTATTAGGATAAATGAATTGATGCTTTGGTTTCATAAGAAAAACTTCTCTTCGTGCCATTTTAAAATTTAAAGTTCGTTTTTCAATTGGCATAAACACGAATTCATAGAATAATCTTCATTCTTTTAATGATTGGGCCCCCCAAATTCTTTCTACTCATTGGGATAAATGAATTGATGCCTTGGTTTCACAAGAAAAACTTTTCTATCTACCTTTTTTAGAATTAAAGTTCATCTTTCAATTCGAATAAACATAGATTCACATAATAATAACCTTCTTTTAATGATTGGGCACCATAAATTCTTTCTATTCATTGGAAAAAATGAATTGATGCTTTGGTTTCATAACAAGAACTTTTCTTTGTGCCATTTTTAGAATTAATGTTCAATTTTCAATTGGGATAAACACGAATTCATATAATAATCTCTATTCTTTTAATGATTATGCACCACAAATTCATTCTTCTCTTTGAGATAAATGAATTATTGCTTTGGTTTCATAAGAAAAAGTTTTCTTTCTACCTTTTTTAGAAGTAGAATTCGTCTTTCAATTAGGATAAACACGAATTCACATAATAATCTCTTTTCTTTTAACGATTGGACACCATAAATTCATTCTACTCATAGGGACAAATGAATTGATGCTTTGTTTCCACAAGAAAAACTTTACTTTCCACCATTCTTAGAATAAAAGCTTATCTATCAATTGGGGTAAACACGGATTCACGTAATAATCTCCATTCTTTAAATGATTGGACGCCATAAAGTCATTCTACTCATTGGGATAAATGAATTTATGCTTTGGTTTCATAAGAAAAACTTCTCTTTGTGCCATTTTTAGAATTAAAGTTTGTTTTTCAATTGGGATAAACCTGAATTCACATAATAACCTTTATTCTTTTAATGATTAGGCACCCCAAATTCATTCTACTCATTGGGATAAATGAATTGATGCTTTGGTTTCACAGGAAAAGCTTTTCTTTCTACCTCTTTTAGAATTAAAGTTCGTCCTTTAATTGGGATAAACAGGGATTCACATAATAATATCCTTTCTTTTAATGACTGGGCACCACAAATTCATTCTACCTATTGGGATAAATTAATTAATGCTTTGATTTCACAAGCAAAACTTTTCGATCTACCTTTTTTAGAATTAAAGTTCATCTTTCAATTTGGATAAACACGGATTCACATAATAATGACCTTTCTTTTAACGATTGGGCACCTCAAATTCATTTTACTCTTTGGGATAAATGAATTGATGCTTTGGTTTCATAAGGAAAACTTTTCTATCTACCTTTTTTAGAATTAAAGTTCATTTTTTAATTGGGATAAATACGAATTCACATAACAATCCCTTCTTTTAATGATTGGGCACCACAAATTCATTCTACTCATCGGGATCAATGAATTTATGTTTTGGTTTTGCAAGACAAAGTTTTCTATCTACCTTTTTTAGAAGTAAAATTCACCTTTTAATTTAGAAAAACACAGATTCACATAACAATAACCTTTCTTTTAATGATTGGGCACCACAAATTCATTCTACTCTTTGGGATAAATGAATTGATGCCTTGGTTTCACAAGAAAAACTTTTCTATCTACCTTTTTTAGAATTAAAGTTCATTTTTTAATTGGGATAAACATGAATTCACATAACAATCTCTATTTTTTTAATGATTGGGCACCACAAATTCATTCTAGTCGTTGGGATAAATGAATTTATGTTTCGGTTTCATAAGAAAAAGTTTTTTATCTAGCTCTTTTAGAATTAAAGTTCACCTTTCAATTTAGAAAAACACAGATTCACATAACAATAACCTTTCTTTTAATGATTGAGCATCACAAATTCATTCTACTCTTTGGGATAAATGAATTGATGCTTTGATTTCACAAGAAAAACTTTTCTATCAGCCTTTTTTAGAATTAAAGTTAATTTTTCAATTGGTTTAAACTTGATTTCACATAATAATCTTCATTCTTTTAATGATTGGGCGCCATAAATTCATTCCACTAATTGGGATAAATGAATTTATGCTTTGGTTTCATAAGAAAAACTTCTTTCTGTGCCATTTTTAGAGTTAATGTTCATTTTTCAATTGGGATAAACATGAATTCATATAATAATCTCCATTCTTTTAATGATTGGGTGCCATAAATTCATTCTACTCATTAGGATAAATGAATTTATGCTTTGGTTTCATAAGAAAAACTTCTCTTTGTGCCATTTTTAGATTTGAAGTTCATTTTTCAATTGGGATAAACATGATTTCACATAAGAATCTCCATTCTTTTAGTGATTGGGCACCCCAAATTCATTCTGCTCGTTGGGATAAATGAATTGATGCTTTGGTTTCACAAGAAAACTTTTCTATCTACCTTTTCTAGAATTAAAGTTTGTTTATCAATTGGGGTAAACATGGATTCACGTAATAATCTTCATTCTTTTAATGATTGGGCTCCACAAATTCACTCGACTCATTGGGATAAATGAATTCATGCTCTGGTTTCCTAAGAAAAACTTCTCTTTGAGCCTTTTTTAAAATTAAAGTTTATTTTTCAATTTGGACAAACACGAATTCTCTTAATAATCTCCTTTCTTTTAATGATTGGGGACCATAAATTCATTCTACTCATCGGGATAAATGAATTGATGCATTGGTTTCATAAGAAAAACTTCTCTTTGTGCCGTTTTTAGAATTAAAGTTTGTTTTTCAATTGGCATAAACATGAATTCACATAATAATCTCCATTCTTGTAATGATTGGGCACCCCAAATTCATTCTACTCATTGGGATAAATGAATCGATGCTTTGGTTTCACAAGAAAAACTTTTCTATTTACCTTTTTTAGAATTAAAGTTTGTCTTTCAATTTGGATAAACACAGATTCACATAATAATAACCTTTCTTTTAATGATTGGGTACCATAAATTCATTCTACTCTTTGGGAGAAATGAATTGATGCTTTGGTTTTAGAAGAAAAACTTCTCTCTGTGCCATTTTTAGAATTAAAGTTTGTTTTTCAATTGGGATAAACATGAATTCACATTATAATCTCTATTCTTTTAATAATTGGGAGCCATAATTCATTTTACTCATTGGGATAAATGAATCTATGCTTTGGTTTCATACGAAAAACTTTTCTTTGTGCCATTTTTAGAATTGAAGTCTATTTTTCAATTGGGATAAACTTGATTTCACATAGTAATCTCTATTTTTTTAATGATTAGGCTCTACAAATTCATTCTACTCATTAGGATTAATGAATTGATGCTTTGGTATCATAGGAAAAGCTTTTCTTTCTACCTGTTTTAGAATTAAAGTTCATCTTTCAACTGGGATAAACATGGATTCACATAATAATATCCTTTCTTTTATTGATTCGGCACCAAAAATTCATTGTACTCCTTGGGTAAATGAATTGATGCTTTGGTTTCACAAGAAAAACTTTTTTTTTATATTTTTTAGAATTACAGTTCATCTTCCAATTAGGATAAACTCAGATTCAGATAATGATCACCTTTCTTTTAATGATCAGGCACCATAAATTCTTTCTACTTATTGGTATAATTGAATTGATGCTTTAGTTTCGTAAGAAAAACTTCTCTTTATGCCATTTTTAGAATTAAAGTTTATTTTTTTATTGGGATAAACATGAATTCACATAATAATCTGTATTCTTTTAATGATTGGGAGGCATAAACTCGTTCTACTCATTAGGATAAATGAATTGATGCTTTGGTGTCATAAGAAAAATTCTTTTTTGCCATTTTTAGAATTAAAGTTCGTTTTTCAATTAGGAAACACGGATTCTCATACTAATCTCCTTTCTTTGAATGGTTTGGGACCACAAATTCATTCTACTCATTGGGATAAATGAATTGATGCTTTGGTTTCATAAGAAAAACTTCTCCTTATTCCATTTTTAGAATTAAAGTTCACTTTTCAATTGGAATAAACATAGATTCACATAATAATCTCCATTCTTTTAATGTTGGGGACCGTAAATTTACTCTACTCATTGGGATAAGTGAATTGATGCTTTGGTTTCATAAGAAAAACTTCTCCTTATGCCATTTCTAGAATTAAAGCTTGTTTTTCAATTGGGATAAACACGAATTCTCATAATAATCTCTTTTCTTTTAATGATTGGGCACCACAAATGCATTCTTCTCATTGGGATAAATGAATTGCTGCTTTGGTTTCACAAGGAAATTTTTTTTCTACTTTTACTAGATTTAAAATTCGACTTTCGATTAGGATATATACAGACTCACATAATAATCTCCTTTCTATTAACGATTAGGCACCATAAATTCATTGCACTCATAGGGATAAATGAATTGATGCTTTGGTTTCACAAGAAAAGCATGACTTTGCACCATTTTTTAGAATCAAAGTTCATCTATCAATTAGGGTAAACACGGATTAACGTAATAATCTCTGTTCTTTTAATGATTGGGCACACCAAATTCATGCTACTAATTAGGATAAGTGAACGGATGCTTTGGTTTCATAAGAAAAACTTCTCTTTAGCCATTTTTGGAATTAAAGTTTATTTTTCAAATGGGATAAACATGGATTCACATAATAATATGCATTCTTTTAATGATTATGTTACTCTACCCATTGGGATAAGTGAATTGATACTTTGGTTTCACAAGAAAACCTTCTCCTTGTGCCGTTTCTAGAATTAACGCTTGTTTTTCAATTGGGATAAACACGAATTCTCATAATAATCTCCTTTCTTTTAATGATTGGGCACCACAAATTCATTCTACTCGTCGGGATAAATGAATTGATACTTTAGTTTCAAAAGAAAAACTTCTCTTTATGCCATTTTTAGAATTAAAGTTCATTTTTTAATTAGGATAAACAGGGATTCAAATAATAATCTCCATTCTTTTAATGATTGGGCACCACAAATTTGCTCTACTTATTGGGATAAGTGAATTGATGCTATAGTTTCATAAGAAAAACTTCTCTTTGTGCCATTTTTAGAATTAAAGCATGTTTTTCAATTGGGATAAACACGAATTCTCACAATAATCACCTTTCTTTTAATGATTGGGCACCACAAATTCATTCTAATCATTAGGATAATAAATGAATTGATGCTTTGGTTTCATACGAAAACTTCTCTTTCTGCCATTTTTAGAGTTAAAGTTCATCTATCAATTGGGATAAACATGGATTCGTATAATAATATCTTTTATTTTAATGATTGGGCACCATAAATTCATTCTACTCTTTGGGATAAATGAATTAATGCTTTGGTTTCACAAGAAAAACTTCTCTTTATACTTTTTTAGGCTTAAAGTTCATTTTTCAATTAGGATAAATACGGGTTCACATAATGATAAACTTTCTTTTAATGATTGGGCACCACAAATTCATTCTACTTATTAGGATAAATGAATTGATGCTTTGGTTTCACACGAAAAACTTTTTTCTACCATTTTTGAAATTAAAGTTCGTCTTCCAAATAGGATAAACAATGATTCACATAATAATCTCTTTTCCCTTAATGATTGGGCACCACAAATTCATTCTACTTATTGGGAAAAATATATTGATACTTTGGTTTCATAAGAAAAACTTCTCTTTGTGCCATTTTTAGAATTAAAGTTCATTTTTCATTTAGGATAAACATGAATTCACATAATAATCTTCATTCTTTTAATGATTAGGCACCACAAATTTACTCTACTCATTAGGATAAGTGAATTGATGCTTTGGTTTCATAAGAAAACTTCTATGTGTGCCATTTTAGAATTAAAGTTATTTTTCAATTGGGACAAAACACAAATTCTCATAATAATCTCTTTTCTTTTAATGATTGAGCACTGCAAATTCATTCTAATCATTGGGATAATAAATGAATTGGTGCTTTGGTATTATAAGAAAAACTTCTCTTTCTACCATTTTTAGAGTTAAAGTTCATCTTTCAATTAGGATAAACATGGATTTGCAAAATAATATCCATTCTTTTAATGATTAGGCACCACAAATTCATTCCACTTTTTGGGATAAATGAATTAATGCTTTAGTCTCATAAGAAAAACTTTTTTTATACCATTTTTAGAATTAAAAGTTCATCTTTCAATTAGGATAAACACGGGTTCACATAATAATAAACTTTCTTTTAACGATTGGGCATCACAAATTCATTCTACTCATTAGGGATAAATAAATTGATGCTTTCGTTTCACACAAAAAACTTTTTTTCTACCATTTTTAAAATTAAAGTTCATCTTCCAAATGGTATAAACACGGATTCACATAATAATCTCTTTTTCCTTAATGATTGGGCACCACAAATTCATTCTACTCATTGGGAAAAATGTATTCATGCTTTGGTTTCATAAGAAAAACATCTCTTTTTGCCATTTGTAGAATTAGAGTTCATTTTTCAATTACGATAAACATTAATTCACATAATAATCTCCATTCCTTTAATGATTGGGCACCACAAATTCATTTTTCTCATTAGGATAAATGAATTGCTGCTTTGGTTTCAGTAGGAACAATTTTTTTCTACCTTTTTTAGATTTAAAATTCGACTTTCAATTAGGATATACACATATTCACATAATAATTTCCCTTCTTTTAATGATTAGGCACCATAAATTCTTTATACTCATAGGGATAAATGAATTGATGCTTTGGTTTCACA
The DNA here is from genome assembly GCA_038382025.1 of Adansonia gregorii. Lineage (NCBI taxonomy): Eukaryota > Viridiplantae > Streptophyta > Magnoliopsida > Malvales > Malvaceae > Adansonia > Adansonia gregorii. The sequence continues at coordinate 4,487 of JBBYHO010530221.1, read as the reverse complement.
AGAAAAAAATTACTTCCACCATTTTTTAGAATCAAAGTTCATCTATCAATTGGGGCAAACACGGATTAACGTAATAATCTCTATTCTTTTAATGATTGGGCGCACCAAATTCATTCTACTAATTGGGATAAATGAATTGATGCTTTGGCTTCATAAGAAAAGCTTCTCTTTGTGCCATTTTTAAATTAAAGTTCATTTTTCAATTAGGATAAGTACGGATTCACATAATAATATCCATTCTTTTAACGATTAGGTTACTGTACTCATTGGGATAAGTGAATTGATGCTTTGGTTTCATAAGAAAAACTTCTTCTTATGCTGTTTCTCAAATTAACGCTTGTTTTTCAATTGGGATAAACACGAATTCTCATAATAATCTCTTTATTTAATGATTGGGCACCATAAATTCATTCTACTCAATGGGATAAATGAATTGATACTTTGGTTTCATAAGAAAAACTTCTCTTTGTGCCATTTTTAGAATTAAAGTTCGTTTTTCATTTCGGATAAACATGTATTCACATAATAATCTCCATTCTTTCAATGATAGGGCACCACAAATTTACTCTACTAATTGACATAAGTGAATTGATGTCTTGGTTTCATAAGAAAAACTTCGCTTTATGCCATTTTTACAATTAAAGCATGTTTTTCAATTGGGATAAACATGAATTCTCATAATAATCACCTTTCTTTTAATGATTGGGCACTGCAAATTCATTCTAATCATTTGAATAATAAATGACTTGACGCTTGGGTTTCATAAGAAAAACTTTTTTTCTACCATTTTTAGAGCTAAAGTTCATTTTTCAATTGGGATAAACATGTATTCGCACAATAATATCCATTCTTTTAATGATTGGGCACCACAAATTCATTCTACTCTTTGCGATAAATAAGTTAATGCTTTGGTCTCACAAGAAAAAATTTTCTTTCTACCTTTTTTAGAATTAAAGTTCATTTTTCAATTAGGATAAACACGGGTTCACTTAATAATAAACTTTCTTTTAATGGTTGGGCACCACAAATTCATTCTACTCATTGCGATAAATGAATTGATGCTTTGGTTTCACATGAAAAATTTTTCTTTCTACCATTTTTGGAATTAAAGTTTGCCTTCCAAATAGGATAAACATGGATTCACATAATAATCTCCTTTCCTTTAATGATTGGGAATAACAAATTCATTCTACTCATTGGAAAAATGTATTGATGCTTTGGTTTCATTAGAAAAACTTTTTTTTATGCCATTTTTAGAATTAAAGTTCATTTTTCGATTAGGCTAAACATGAATTCATATTATAATCTCCAATCTTTTAATGACTGGGCACCACAAATTTACTCTGCGCATTGGGATAAGTGAATTGATGCTTTGATTTCATAAGAAAAACTTCGGTTTGTGCCATTTTTAGAATTAAAGTCGTTTTTCAATTGGGATAAACACGAATTCTCATAATAATCTTCTTTCTTTTAATGATTGGGCACTGCAAATTCATTCTAATCATTGGGATAATAAATGAATTGATGCTTTGGTTTCATAAGAAAAACTTCTCTTTCTACCATTTTTAGAGTTAAAGTTCATCTTTCAACTGGGATAAACATGGATTCGCATAATAATATCCATTCTTTTAATGATTGGGCATCACAAATTCATTCTACTCTTTGGGATAAATGAATTAATGCTTTGGTCTCATAAGAAAAACTTTTTTTTTATACCTTTTTTAGAATTAAAGTTCATCTTTCAATTAGGATAAAAAAGGGTACACATAATAATAAACTTTCTTTTAATGATTGGGCACCACAAATTCATTCTACTCATTGGGATTAATGAATTGATGCTTTAGTTCCACACGAAAAACTTTTCTTTCAACCATTTCTAGAATTCAAGTTCATCTTCCAAATAGGATAAACACGGATTCACATAACAATCTCTTTTCCCTTAATGATTGGGCACCACAAATTCATTCTACTCATTGGGAAAAATGTATTCATGCTTTGATTTCATAAGAAAAACTTCTCTTTGTGCTATTTTTAGAGTTAAAGTTCATTTTTCAATTGGGATAAACATGAATTCACATAATAATCTTAATCAGGATAAATTTTTTTCTACCTTTTTTAGATTTAAAATTTGAGTTTTGGTTCAGATATACATAGCTACACATAATAATCTCCTTTCTTTTAATGATTAGGCCCCATAAATTCATTGTACTCACAGAGATAAATGAATTGATGCTTTCATTTCAGAAGAAAAACATTACTTTCCACCATTTTTTAGAATCAAAGTTCATCTATCAATTGGGGTAAACACGGATTCACACAATAATCTCTATTCTTTTAATGATTGGGCACCCCAAATTCATTCTACTCATTGGGATAAATGAATTGATGCTTTGGTTTCATAAGAAAAATTTCTCTTTATGCCAATTTTAGTGTTAAAGTTTATTTTTCAATTGGGATAAGCACGAATTCTCATAATAATCTCTTTTCTTTTACTGATTGGGCATCATAAATTCATTCTGCTCATTGGGATAAACGAATCGATACTTTGGTTTCATAAGAAACACCTCCCTTTATGCCATTTTTAGAATTAAAGTTCTTTTTTCAATTGGGATAGACACCAATTTACATAATAATTTCCATTCCTTTAATGATTAGGCACCACAAATTCATTCAACCGATTGGGATAAATGAATTGTTGCTTTGGTTTCACAAGAAAAACTTTTCCTTCTACTTTTTTTAGATTTAAAATTCATCTTTCAATTAGGATAAACACGGATTCACATAATAATCTCTTTCCTTTTAACGATTGGGCACCATAAATTCGTTCTACTCATAGGGATAAAGGAATTGATGCTTTGGTTTCATGAAAGAAACTTTACTTTCCACCAATTTTAGAATTAAAGTTTGTTTTTCAACTGGGATAAACAAGAATTCACATAATAATCTCCATTCTTTTAATGATTGGGCACCCCAAATTCATTCTACTTACAAGGATAAATGAATTGATGCTTTTCTTTCATAAGAAAAGCTTCTATTCGTGCCATTTTTTAAGTTAAAGTTCATTTTTCAATCGGGGTAAACACGAATTGACATAATAATCTCTATTCTTTTAATGATTGGGCACCACAAATTCTCTCTACTCATTGGGATAGATGAATTGATGCTTTGATTTCATAAAAAAGATTTCTCTTTGTGCCATTTTTAGAATTAAAGTTCATGTTTCAATTGGGATAAACACAGATTCACATAATAATCTCCTTTCCCTTAATGATTGGGCACCACAAATTCATTCTACTTGTTGGGAAAAATGCATTGATGCTTTGGTTTCATAAGAAAAACTTCTCCTTGTGCCATTTTTAGAATTAAAGCTTGTTTTTCAATTGGGATAAACACGAATTCTCATAATAATCTCCTTTCTTTTAATGATTGGGCACACAAATTCATTCTACTCTTTGGGATAAATGAATTGATACTTTGGTTTCATAAGAAAAACTTCTCTTTCTACCATTTTTAGAATTAAAGTTCGTTTCTCAGTTGGTATAAACACGGATTCACATAATAATCTCTTTTCATTTAATGATCGGGCACCATAAATTCATTCTATTCATTGGGAAAAATGTATTCATGCTTTGGTTTCATAAGAAAAACTTCTCTTTGTGCCATTTTTAGAATTAAAGTTCATTTTTCAATTGGGATAAACATGAATTGACATAATAATCTCCATTCTTTTAATGATTAGGCACCATAAATTCATTCTTCTCATTGGGATAAATGAATTGCTGCTTTGGTTTCACAAGGAAAAATTTTCTTTCTACCATTTTTAGATTTAAAATTTGACTTTCGGTTAGGATATACACAGATACACATAATAATCTCCCTTCTTTTAACGATTAGGCACCATAAATTCATTGTACTCATAAGGATAAATGAATTGATGCTTTGGTTTCATAAGAAAAACATTATTTTCCACCATTTTTTAGAATTAAAGTTCATCTATCAATTGGGGTAAATATAGATTCACATAATAATCTCCATTCTTTTAATGATTGGGCACCCCAAATTCGTTCTACTCATTGGGATAAATGAATTGATGCTTTGGTTTCATAACAAAAACTTTTCTTTATCCCATTATTAGAATTAAAGTTTGTTTTTCAATTAGGATAAACACGGATTCACATAATAATATCCATTCTTTTAATGATTGGGCTCCCCGAATTCATTCTACTCATTGGGATAAATGAATTGATACTTTTGTTTCATAAGAAAAACTTCTATTCGTGCCAATTTTTAGAATTGAAATTCATTTTTCAATTGGGATAAACATGAATTCATATAATAATCTTCATTCTTTTAATGATTGGGCATCACAAATTCACTCTACTCATTAGGGTAAATGAATTGATGCTTTGGTTTCATAAGAAAAACATCTATTTGCGACATTTTTAGAATTAAAGTTCATTTTTCAATTGGGATAAACATGGATTCAC
>JBBYHO010530210.1:0-16657 GCA_038382025.1 Adansonia gregorii | reverse complement strand
TCACATCGCCAAAGAATAGTCTCAATCAAGAAGATATTTCCAAGTCAGGAAAATATTTTAAGTCGTATGCACTCATATATCTGTGAGGATCCACCTTGGAGTACATTACGATAGGCATAAAGATTATTGGCTAGAATATAATGGTCCATAACTATGTCCTAATCCAAAAATGTGGAGAGATCCGAAAGGTCAGCCCAAAATCAAGTTGCATTCATAATCAAATAGACCTTAGGGAGAGATGCCAACCAAAACATTACGAATTTTTTAGGAATGAAGGCCATAGCCATAACAAATGTGTAGACACCTTATTTTGTCTGGGCTAATTTTTCACGGTCTATGCATTTTTGACTCATCCTCCACTAATCAAAAACTCGATTTTAACTCGTTTCTTTGTATAAAAAAATTAAAACCCATATCAAATTACGAATTTGGACTTTTAAACTAATCAAAACATTTTTTTGAAGTCTAAATTAGATCAAAAAGGTCATTATCACATGATCACCCTACTCTCTAGTTTGTTAACTAAGATCACCATCAGTAACCTTATTTGTTGGAAAATCATTTCAACATTTAAACCAGCCATCCTATGTCCATCACATTGGTAGGAAGTTGCTCCCTACAGCCACTCTATGGCCACTAAGGTGACACCATTTTTTTCCCCTTGAGAAATGACCAAAAACACCTCTAAATTGGCTCCAAAATGCTGGTATAAATAGACCACTTATATCTTAGCCAAAAAAGGGTAGATTCCAACTCATTTTCAGCTTCCAAAACACATTCCTACACCAAGAAAATCAAATCCCATAGCTCTTCACTCAGCACCCAAAAATAGGCCTAAAACACTCACTCTTAACCTTTACACATTCTAAAAATCATCCTCATCCATACCAGAACCAAAACCTCATTGTTTCTCTCTTTTTCTTGCTTATTAACAATAAAGAAAAGAGAGAAATTCAAGCCATCTCTGCTGCTCCAACTATTTGGCAAAAAATTGAAATTTATTGGTATAACTTTTTACTCTATCACTTGCATTTTTTGTTTTTTAGTATCTTCATCATTTTAGTTAGCTCTCCATGTTTCCATCACCCTCTTAGGATTATCAGGCCTTATTGTGGCTTTTGGTTGTGGTAGTTTAAGATTTAGATGCCTTAATGCCCCTTTAATGTGCAAAATGCCTTATTTCATCCTCATTAGTTTGATATCTCTTGCTCATGCATTTTATGCCATATCTATGCATCTTGTTATCCTTAGTCCATGTATGAGTCATTATCCTAAAACATTTCAAGCACATTTATACATTAGCTTGCATGAATCATTGTCATTTTCAACATCCATAACATTTTCTTGTCAAAATGCATAACATTTTCTTTGTCTAGACCATTGGTAAAGTTAGCATCCCCATTCATGTTATGTGCCATCCCCTTGTATGTTTGTGGCCTTCCCCTTATCAAAATGCATGTTTGATGGCTATCAAAAGCTAATTTTCAAGACCTTACCAAGCCAAGCATGAACTTAGCCTAAAAAAATCTTGGAAAAAATTAAGTTTTCCAGATCTAGAATCTTGATTAAACAAGCTCAAATCTTCTAATTTTCCAAATAAAAAAAAGGCCTTACTCTCTTTCCCGAAATTTTCATGCCTTGTTTTTGAGTCAAATCCTTGAGTGGTGTGACCAACAGGCTGTTTCATCATCCAAACTACTCCGAGGCCGTTTAAATGAGTTCATGATGCTCATGCCACTCTTCTCTTCAATCATGGATGTTGGAATGTCAACAACTCGAGTATGGACCCGTAAACATAAAAAAAAAAATATCCCCTGCTTTACTTTATCCCCTGCTAGTAGCACAACTATTGTAAATTAAAAAATCACTTTAAAATCCTAAATGAGTTTTCATGAATTTTTTAATATTTTCCTCTCAATGTGTGTCAAATTATCTTTAATATGATGTCTTATTCACCCTCAGGTCATTCCAGATGAAAGAGTTATGATTTTTCAAATCTAAACTGTCTAGAACTTCTAGAATCCAAACATGTATTTTGGTTAGGCCACTCAGACCCACTAAATTATTTTTCCAAATTTTTCAATCATTTTTCCTAAAAGGTTGATTTAATTCCCATTTCAGAAAGGTATCGCTTGCAATTTTTCAATACCAAATGAGTTTGGGGTGGTTTTTTAAATTTTGACACACATTATCCCTCATATGCTCTGCTAGCAGCATGATCAATCCGAACTTAAAAATTTATTTCCCTAAAAAGTGACTTTTTGGGATATTAGGAATACTTTTAGATTGACCCTCATTGAGTTACATTTCTAACGATGTCTTGTCTACCTTTTAAACCCTTCAAATTAATTTAGAATAAATTCAGGAAGCGGGATAGTACGATGCTATCCCGAGTTTCTGGTTATAGTCAAAATTAAGTTGTTTTTTTGAGCTTCATCTCGAGATATTCGAAGGTCAATATAGCACCCCAATCAGCCTCGAGAATGGGCTTTGACCTCCCACAAGCTCATATCAAGGCATAAACATACTTTGCATCTTTGCCATCCTCGTTCACAATAATTTCTTTTGCCAAAAGTCATCAAAATGCTCACTCATTCTCTAAATCACAAAGTTTTGTCAATTTAAGTTTTCCAACTCAACTTCTCTAAAGAGTGTCAGACGTGTCACTTTTGAGGATACCCCAACCTCAACCTTCCGAGGGGATACTCCAATCTTGTTTTTCAAAAATTATCGAGATTGAAAAATCTTTGTCAAAATGATTTGTCATTGATGGGGATACTCCAACCCTAACTTTCTGAGGGGATACTCCAACCTCGCTTTTCAAATTATCAAGATTTAAAAATCTTCCTTTGTCAAAAATTATTTATCATCCATGGGGATACTCTAACCCTATCTTTCTAAGGGGATACTTTAACCCTATCTTTCAACTGTAATTAAATTTTTCTCCTTCTTGAATTTTTATTAATATGTCAAACAAACCTTGTTTAATCAAGAAACCTAGATGCATCTCTAAAATTATCGATTCGATTATTCTCAGATAATCGATGCCAATTGCAAGATAAATTCCAATAGTTTATCTCTTTTCTTTACCATTGCATTGAATGATCCATGTTATGTTACTTCATTTATTACCTTACTAACATGATTTCTTATTGATGATTATTTATATTCATGTTTTCCAATCATTTCAAATAAAACTAAAGTAGTATTTTACGTGGGTATCTTTCTAGTGCCGAAAGTGGAATATTCTATTTTTCAAAGTAAAATTTAGAGGTTATTTTATTGAAATCTCTATATTCCTTATGTCTCCAGGGCATATAGAAGATTAAATCTTTTCATCAGAACCTAGATTTATATTTCTATAAAATTCATGCATTAAAAGAGGGTTATATTAAAATAGTGTCGAGTTGAGATCGAAAGAATCAAAACTGAGATAAGACATAGCTAGTAAGGTACCGATTTTAGGCATCATGAAGAGGTTCATACCTCATCATGTGTAACCAATTCTTGAACCCAATGATGAATCTTTTACTGTGTAGACCACGGGATCGATGTTTTGAGCTTTGTAACTCAAAACATAGGTTTCCATAGGCATTCGGTCATGCCTAGTGCTAAATGATCGATGGCAACTCCATGCATTGGCCATGTCATGATGGTCATCCGAGACTAATACGATAAACAATTCATCTTATGGTCCTCTTCACTGTATCACAAGTCGAGAATCTGTACATTCTCATTCTCATCACGTTGCAAAAAAAAAGTCTTGATCAAGAAGACATTTCTAAGTCAAGAAAATATTTTAAGTCATACGCACCCGTAGATCTATGAGGATCCACCTTGGGGCACATTGTGACAACTTGGTGACTCCACTGGGGAATGTATAGAGAGTTTGGCCAATAACTAGCTGTGTCTTGCTAGGTTCCTCGTTCTTTTGATCTTTGGTCATCATTTAACTATGACCCTTTGGTTCGATTTGTCAACTAATCTTTTGTTTGGCATGATTGTCAGGATTGTCTTATTTTCGAATAATCATCAATTTAATGAAAATGGTAATACAAAAATAAACAAGAAGATTTGATCATTTCCCTATCACCCACCATGCTCTTGCATGTGCATTAGTGTCCCGCCAAACTCCATGGCATGGTTATAGCCCAATCATGAGGAGAAAGTGAGCTATCTGTCTTCGTAAGTAACCCTCTGCATAGGCATAGCAATAACTTCTCGGATATAAATTACCTATGTCTCTTGTGAGTAGCCCTCCGTATTTGCATGGGGAAATACATCTAACGGATCGAACCTGTTTTGCCAAACCTGCGATAGGTCTAGGATAAGGGTCCCTCAACTATCCTTACCGGACAGAGGAGCAATTCAGATACCTATTTAGGTGTCAACTTAAACCTCATATAGTGAGCCCTATAAGTTAAACCACATCAAACCATACCGAAATGCTACTAGAATACCTGGAGAATAGGGTCACTCAGGGAAACATTCTTAACCTTTACTCTTAATTACCATAATTTTGTAGGTGACAATCAGTATACAATTGTCACCCTCATTTTCATTTTTATCATTTATCAAGGCATGGTGTCGTGCCACCCAAACGATAGCTAACCTTTGTATAAAAAAGTAACGATGAACAAAAACCATCATTCATATTGTCTAATACTATAAGCCATTATGCTATTTGAGTCATGGCTTAATGCACATCCGCACTAGTGGTGATAAATGAATATTATTACTGGTAAGTTATTTTTTCATCAAAATAAGATATTGGATCACCTTATGAAGGATAGATTGCATCCTAGTATGTTGAAATGCTACCCGCTACTCGTTTCACCACCTTAGTTGAGACATATTATGAATTTTTTGTTCTGATGTTCTTAAATTCTTTATTTCCTTACATTTGTCTCCTATATTTTCCACCAACTTATTTTTCCTTTGTTTGTGTTTTGGTGCATGCATCATTTCATCATAACCATCATGACTATCATCATTTTAGGATAATTGTTCTAGTTTGATGTTCAGTAAGGGGCATTATTTATGGAGCAACAGTTTATCTCTACTATTCAGTCTTGTAAAAATGTCAGAACATAGTCAGAAGGTCACCAACATCAAGACAGGGACATTCTAAAGCCCGACTACATCTAAGAAATGCATGAAGAGGTCAAAGTCAATTTTCATCAGAATGATTGTCTGGAATTAAAGCACATATGGGATAGTTGGGATAACAATGAGAAAAATGCCTTCACTAAAAAGTATAGGGATATAACTCTCTTACTTCGAGTTCAGTTAGATGATGGCTTGTTGTGAGCAGTAGCACAGTTCTAGAATCTAGCCTACCGATGTTTCACCTTCAACCAACAAGATTTAGTCCCTACCTTGATGAGTACACAACTCTGCTTAACATAGAAAGGGCCAAGTCATATTGGATTTACTGTAAAACATTAACACCTCTCTCGTTCAAGAAAAGGTTAAAGCAAATTCTTGGAGCCACAGAAGCATGGGTTTATAGTTACGTTAAAGTAAAATGAAGCAGCGAATGCATTGCTTGGGCCAGGTTAAAAGAGGGCATGGTAAATCTTTCTAATCAAAAGAAAGCTTAGGATGTCTACGCTTTGGCAATTTACGGGCTCGTTATATTCTCGAAAACTTTAGGTTATGCAGAGGCGACGATCATAGATTTCTTTTCTCGCCTACATTGCAACATAAACCCTGATTCTGCCATTATTGTTAAAACCATCCGGGCCTTTAGCTTTTGTCAAAGAACGAGAACATGAAGGTTTATTAGATGTGCCCCATTACTCTAGATATGGCTCTTAGGTCATCTCTGTGTTAGAAAAGAGAGAGTTAGGCAAAATTTTTTTTTCAAGATTAGTCATCTTTCCAAGGCATTAAAGGAGGAATGTCATTAAGATAAGATAGAAAAGCATTGGGTCAAGGAATTACGAAACGTCAAGGAGGAAAAAATCAAATGGAGAGCCCCATGGGTGTTTCCTCAGTCGATTGTGTACAGATGTGGAGACTACACTTGTGTACTACTCCTGGGATTATAGGGAGATACCAGTTATGCTCCTCTATTGGTATTGCGTTAGTTCCAGTGCTAGCAATTCATCTCATTCTTTGATGACTTAGGACATTGGGATTTTGAATATGAAGAGCCCAATTATAAAGCGAAAGTCCAGTTAGCTTTCCAAGCTTGAAAAAAGATCCATTGTATGGAAAGATACTGGAGAGGAGGCCTCACCATGTCTGGATATGAAGAATAGAGACTCTGCTATATCAATGATCCATTGCCACAACCTAACTCCAGGATACTGTAAATCCTAATAGAAGAATCTCCTTAAGAGATCGAGCTACTTAGGAGGGAGTTCGAGCGAGAAAAAAATCCTTTGCTATAGAAATCTCTGGACTTAAAAAAGAAAAGGGCTAGCTAGAGATAGATATCTATCTTAGGAGCGGTGAAATGGATCAAGTCATTAATGAAAGAGATTGCTTCAAAGATGACCTCGAGGGCCTAACCAAGGATTATATAACACTCCGAAAAGCTAAGAAATCTCAACGTATTAGCAAGACATCAGTTGAATAGGAAACAAAAGTTGCCACTCTCAGTTGCGAGCTGAATCAGCAAAAAGAGGAAGTCAGAACCAGTAAAGAAAAGTTCACGAGGGCACGTGCCTTTGCTTCCACCTGCCAACAAAGGAATCAAAGAATCGAGGCTCAAATGCGAGATCCGAGAGCCACTAGGGTTGAAAATAAAGCCCTCATTCATAGAATCCAGGAGTTAAAATAGTCTCTTCAGGATTATCAAGGTCATATCAATGAACTAACAAGGGCTTTCGAGCAACGGGAACTAGATTGGCAAGCGATAATCAACCAAGCATGTCTGAACTACCAAGAACAACATCAACACCTCACTGAACAAGTTCAAATGGCTTAATGAGAGGCAGATGACGTGACTAAAGTAGCTCGATCCATAAAGTGAGACATCGTACTTGTTGGAGATAGTGAGTAATGATTTTTGGGTTTTTTTGATTGTGTGATTGCACAATGTAATCATGTTAGATACTTTTATATGTAATCATGTCGTAAAAAGCAAAAACCCTTTTGTGACTCTATAAATAATGTTATTGACAAAGCTATTCCAACAATCAATTGTCTTCAATGCATATACGCATTTAATTTCTCCATTTTTCATTGCACTTGCATCAATGATTCATTATTTTAACTCATCATTGCATCATAAATGCTCATCAATAAGTACATTTTTAAAAAGACTAATACGGGAATTGGGCCATAAAAGTGCAAGGGATTTTGAGATCAATCAGGAACACAAAACCTTACATCATGCACCACTACAACACATGATGCCATAAGCAAATCATGAAAAGTGATCATGAAGCTCGTATTAAGCGATTTTAAGCTAATGGTTAAGGAATCACTACCAGATGCTTCATTAGCAATATGAACTGCAAAATCAAATCGCAAAACTTATGGAACTAATGACCGCCTCTATGAAAAAAATGGGTAGGCGAGCACTGTTGAAATAAGGAATGATCTTTTCAATGTTGAAAGTCCCTCTTCTAATAATCCAGAACCTACCCAAGGGGAAACTAGACAAGAACAATGGCTTGCTCCTACACCTGTCACTCAGGCTCTGCCAGTTATCTACCTAAATCTCGTTATAGCATGTCAATTCATTCCCGATACTTAAAGGATGAACATAAGAGTCTCATTGATAGATCCGATAATCCTTGACCATGAGGAACCAGAGAAAATAAAAGGTTAAAAGTCTACCATGACTACGAAAGAAGTGAACAAATTTTAGCTACTGGAAAAATGTCTCCAAGCTATCGAGAGGAGTGGCAAGTTTGGAGCTTTTGACGCGCAATCGCTGTCTTTGGTGTCCAACCTTGTTATTCCCCTGAAGTTTAAAGTCCTAAAGTTTAAGAAGTTTAATGGAACCACCAGCCCTTTCGTCCATGTCCTAATGTACCTATGAAAGATGGCAGGGTATGAGAAAGATAAAAAGCTCCTCATCCATTGCTTCTAGCATAGCCTTACTAGGGTAGCAGCTCGGTGGTATATCAAGCTAGATAATGTGAAAATCCAATCATGGGCTGACTTGGCTAAGGCCTTTCTAAATCAATACCAGCAAGTGTCAGATTGGGCGCTGGATTAACTTTTCCTGATGAATTTTGAGAAGAGATTTACCAAAAGTTTTAGGAAATATGCCCAAAGGTGGAGAGAAGAAGCAACCGTAGTCCAGCCCCCTTATAGAAAAAGAAATGATGGTTACTTTTATTCACACCTTATATGCTTTTATTATAAGAAGTTCATAGGGAATGCCATCAAAAAATTCGCAGACCTAGTCCTCTTTGGAGAAATGATTGATGTAGCCATTAAGAATGGTAGAATATCAGTCAGGAAATGTCTGGATTAAGCAAAAAGCCTATTACCAGTAAAAAAAAAGAAAGAGAGGCCAACGCCATAAGTGATGCTAGATTAGCTCAACCAAAACGACATCAAATACCTGACCCTTACTACCTAAGCACGTTGTATTCTCACCCTATCACCATACCGCCTCATCCAATTAATGCTATAACCTATAACCTATCTTTTGCAATCCCATCTAACCCACCACAAAGCTACCCTTCACAAGTTCACCAAAGTACTAATCAAGCAACCAATAATGCTGTAAATCAACAAAGATAACATTTTAATCCCATCCCTATGACCTATAAGAAGCTCTACCAGACCTTGCTCCAAAATCATTTAGTGGCCCCAATCTATGTCCCAAAAAAGAAGCCACCATACTTGTAATGGTCCGACCCTAATGCCCATTGTGAATACCATGCTAGGGCAGTAATGCATGACATTAAGAACGGCATGTCTTTTAAACAAAATGTGCAAAAGCGAATTAACGCAAAAGTCGTGCAGTTCAGGATGAAGTAGGGACCAAATGTTGTTGCCAATCCTTTACCAAACCATAACATTAAGAATAAATATAAAGTAAAGGCAAGAACAGAGGATGTAAGGATGCCAATGTTCTTGGTTTGGTAAGCATTGATTCAGGTCAGGTTGCTCAACATAACAGCAAAATTAGAAGATAATCCTCGTAACTTCTGTAACTTTCACACAGTTATAGGTCATACCCTACAAATATGCAAGGAGTTTAGGTCTATGGTTCGAAGAATAATGAATAAGGCCAAATAGAATTCTATCGTGAGATCACATCTGCTACTAAATCTATCAATATGATAGGAGATGAAACCATACAGCCACCTTACGAGAAAAACTGACCCCTCATTCTTTATAGAAAGTCAAGTCCCAAGCTCAGTTTTTCGGCATCTACACCGAAGTTAGTTGTGGAAGTACCTAAACCATTCCCGTATAAGAGCAATAAAGCTGTCTCATAGAAATATGAGAATTAGATAGTGATGATCGAAAAATTAACTCCATCAATTACTGCAATGGAACTGTCAGGAGTTAGTCACCTAACCTATAGTGGTAGGTGTTACACTCCCCCAACTCAAGAATAATAGAAGGTTGATGCATCTCCAAGCACTAGTACCACTCAAGTCTAAGTAAAAAATTTCAAGCCTGAGAAAATTAAAGAAGCAGTAAGTGAAAGAGAAGCCATGGAGTTTCTTAAGTTTATCAAGCACAGTGAATACTACATGATGGACTGGTTAAGCAAACAATCCGTAAAGATTTCTTTGCTATCTCTACTTCTTAATTTAGAGGTTCACCGGAATGCATTATTAAAGGTGCTAAATGAAGCATATTTACCTTCGGATGTCTTTGTGGACAAGTTGGATCGTTTAGTGAACAACGTCATGGCTAATAATTATATCTCCTTCACTGATGATGAGATCCCGCCTAGAGGTAGAGGTAGTTATAAAGCTCTGCATATCACTACCTATTGCAAGGGATACATTTAACCTAAAGTACTTATAGACAATGGGTTAGCCATTGATGTTATGCCAATGACTAAATTAAGCAAACTCCTTATCGATCAGTCTAACATCAAGAGTAGCCACGTCGTAGTCCTAGCTTTTGTTGGCACATGTTACAAAGTAATTAGAAATATCACAATCTAGCTTCAGATAGGCCCATGTCTATATAAAGTTGACTTTCAAGTTATGGATATTAATCCTTCTTACAACTACCTATAAGGAAGGCCATGGATACACTTCGCCAGAGCCGTCCCATCCTCTCTCCATCAAAAGCTCAAATTTATGATAGATGACAAAGTAGTCACCATTAGAGTTGAAGAAATGATCGCCATTGCTTTCATTGAGGATATCTACATCAAGCCTAATGATGATGCACCAGAGTCATCCTTCCAATCTTTTGAGTTCGTTAATGCAACATTTATGGGAGAAGGATTGCTAATAGTTAAACCCCACCAATCAAAGAGTACCCACTCGGGTTTAAAATGACCATTGGAAAAGGTTTCCATGCTAGAAAAAGGCTTGGCAATAATCTACAAGGGATGGCTCGAGCCCCATAGGTCACCACTCTAGCCAACAAAAGAGGCTTAGGATTCAAAGCCGATACACACTCAAGAAAGTAGCAAGAAAAGAGGATCTGCAACTAGGAGATGGCACGATCATTGGGTTAAAAGGAGGAATCAAAGTCAACAATGTTCTCATCTCTCCATGAGATATTTCATTCAGGAAAATGAATTGATCCAAGCCAACCAGAAGAGCAAAAGTTTAAAGATGTCTTAGTCATCCTAAATAGAGCACTTAATAACCTTTATCTCCAAGATACCAAGCCATAAAATTTGTGACTTTACACTAAGACCTAATTTTGATGACAGGGTCATGATGAAAGCCCTTGCGCTTTTCCTATCCCTTTCATGCAACGTCAAGAAATGAAAACCTACCTACTCTCACCCAAAGGCAGATAGGTGTCCTATGTAAGGGGTTTTTTTATCAAACATTATCAATGAAATGACTTTTGCATATATCATTCCATATTATGTATCACTTTCAACCTTTTTGTCTCTATTACTCTTTTGCCTTCATTTTTATCCAAATCCCTTAGTTATGTATGTGCCTTTTGCAATGTTATTTCTTCACTAGCCTTGACAACAGTAACATGGATGTGTCTGATGGGTCTTTGAGGATTGATTTTGAATAGTTAATTTGCACTAGTGATGTCAATCTAGAAGAAGATTTCGAAGAAAGCTTTGTATTACCAGACCTCTTAGATTAGTTAAGCAAGAGGAGAAGCAGATCATGCCCCATAAAGACCCAATGAAAGTAATAATCTGGGTACTTAGGAGGACCAAAAAAAGGCTAAAATCAAAACCTCAATAAAGTCAACAACTAGAGCCAAGCTGATAGACCTACTTCAGGAATTTGAGATATATTCGCTTGGTCATATCAAGACATGCCAAGACTAGACATTGATATAGTGCTCCACAAGCTTCCCATTAAGCCTAGATGCAAACTAATCCGGTAAAAATTAAGGAAGATGAAGCCAGAAATGTTCATCTAAATTAAAGAAAGAGTCAAAAAGTAGTTTGATGCAGGGTTTATTAGAGTAGCCAAATATCTAGAATGGGTTGCCAATATAGTCCCAGTCCCAAAAAAAGATGGTAAAGTATGAATGTGTATTGATTATCGAGATTTGAATCAAGCTAGTCCCAAGGATAACTTTCTGCTACCCTATATCGACACTTTGGTAGACAAAACGGCCAAGAATTCTCTATTCTCCTTCCTGGATAGATTCTCAGGCTACAACCAAATCAAGATGGCATCGAAGACATGGAGAATATAACTTTTATAACCATGTGGGAGACATTTTGCTGTAATGTCATGTCTTTTGGACTCAAAAATGCTGGCGCAACCTATCAACAGGCAATGGTAGCCCTATTCTATGACATGATGCACAAAGAAATTGAGGTCTATGTTGATGACATAATTGCCAAGTCAACGAACAAGGATGAGCATGTCATAGACCTTCAGAAACTTTTTGAACGGCTATAAAAATTTTAACTCAAATTAAATCCTACCAAGTGTACCTTCAAAATCACTTTGGGTAAGCTTCTAGGCTTTATAGTTAGCGAAAAAGGGGATTGAAGTTGACCAAGACAAAGTCAAAGCCATTCAAGATATGCCACCACCTTAAACCTAAAAAGAAGTGAGAAGCTTTTTAGGGAGACTAAACTTTATTTCTAGATTCATATCCTAGCTCATTGATAAATGCGAGCCCATCTTTCGGCTTTTTCACAAACAAAATCCAGGAGAGTGGAATGAGGCATGTCAAAAAGCCTTTGATAAGTCAAACATTATCTATCAAGCCCACCAGTGTTAGTATCGCTGGTGCCCAGTCGACCTATAATCTTCTACTTGGAAATCTTTGACAAGTCTATGGGTTATGTTTTAGGGCAGCATGATAAGTTAGTAAAAAGAACAAGCAATCTACTACTTAAGCAAAAAGTTCATGGAATGCTAGTGCAATTACTCCGCAGTTGAGAAGTTATGATGTGCTTTGGTGTGGACAGCTAAGAGACTCAGGCAGTACATGCTGTATCACACCACATGGTTGATTGTAAGGCTTGATCCTATCAAGTATCTATACGAACCCCTGCAATATTAAAAAGGCTAGCTAGATGGCAAGTCTTGCTTTCTGAATATGATATTACCTATTCTCACAACGTACCCCTGGGTGGATAATCATAGACCTATGATTGCATATGAGTTAAAATATTTTCTGACTTAGGAATGTCTTCTTAATTAAGACTTTTCTTTTATGATGTGATGAGAATGAGAATGTACAGATTCTCAACTTATGGTGTAGTGAAGGGGACCATAAGATGAATCGCTCATCGTATTAGTCATAGATGACCATCATGAAATGGCCAACGTTCACCACCAATCATTTCGAGCTAGGCATGATCGGATGCCTATTGAAACCTATGTTTTGAGGTACAAAACTGAAAATATCAATCCTATGTAATACAAAGATTCGTCGTTTGGGTTTGGGAGTTAGTTACGCATGATAAGGTATGAACTTTTTCGCGACGCCTTAAATCGATATCTTACTAGCTATGTCTTATCTCAATTTTGATTCTTTCGATCTTAACTCATCACTATTTTGATATAACCTTTTTTAATGCATGAATATTATAAAAATACAAATCCAGGTTTTGATGAAGAAGATTTAATGTCATATACACCTCGGAAAAATAGGGGATATAGAGATTTTTAATAAAAATGACCTATGGATTTTACTTTAAAAAATGAAATATTCCACTTTGGGCACTAGAGAGATACCCACATAGAATATTACCCTCAGTTTTATTTGAAATGATTTGAAAGCATGAATACAGATAACCATCACAAAGAAATTACGTTAGTAAGGTAACAAATGAAGTAACATAACATGGATCATTCAATACAATGATAAAGAAAAAGAATGGACTATTGGAATTTATCTCGCAATTGGTATCAATTACCTAGGAATAACCGAATCGATAATTTTGGAGATGCGACTAAATTTCTTAATTAAGCGAGATTTGTTTGACATATTCATGGAAATCTGAGAAGGATAAAAGTTCAATTACAATTGAAAAAAGGGCTGTAGTATCCCCTTAAAAAGATGGGTTTAGAGTATCCCCGTGGATGATGAATAATTTTGATAAAGATTCTTTAAAGGTTGACAATTTTGAAAAATAAGGTTGGAGTGTCCTTTCGGAAGGTCGGGGTTGGAGTATCCCCGTGGATGACAAATCATTTAACAAAAGAAGATTTTTCAACCTTGACAATTTTGAAAAAGGGGCTTGGAGTATCCCCATGGATGATAAATCACTTTGAGAAAGGAAGGTTTTTCTAATCTTAATAATTTTGAAAAATGAGGTTGGAGTATCCCCTCGAAAGGTTAGGGTTAAAGTATCCCTAAAAGTGAAATATCTAACACTCTTTAATGAAGTTGAATTAGAAAAATTAAGTTGACAAAACCTTATGATTTAGAAGATGAGTGAGCATTTTGATGACTTTTGGAAAAAAAAATAATTGTGAATGAGGATGCTAAAGATGTAAAATGTGTTTGTGCCTTGATATAACCCTATGGGAGGTCAAAGCATACTCTCGAGTCTGATCGGGGTAACACAGAGGTACTTGAAGGTCTCGAGATGAAGTTCGGGAAAGCAACTAAATTTTGACCATAACCAAAAATAGGGGACAACATCGTGCTATCCTACTTCCCGAATTTATTCTAAGTTGGTTGGAAGGCGTTAGAAGGTGGACAAGATACCATTAGAAAGGAAATTAGACGAAGGTTAACCTAAAAATATTCCTTATATTCCAAAAAGTCATATTCCAAAGGAATAAATTTTCAAATTTGGATTGATTTTGCTACTAGCAGAAAATATGAGGGACAAGGTGTGCCAAATTTTGAAAAATCACCTCGGTCTCATTTGGTATAAAAAAATTTCAAGTGATACCTTTCTGAAAAGGGAATTTCATGAATCTTTTAGGAAAAATGTTTTTGAAAATTTTGGAAAAATCATTTAGGGGGCCTGAATGGCCCAACCAGAATATATGTTCGGATTCCAAAAATTTGAGATAGTTTAGATTTAAAATATAATAAGTCTCTCATTCGTATTGATTTGGGGATGAACAAGACCTCATTTTAAAGGTAATTTCAGAGAAAAATATTATAAAGTTCACTAAAAATCGTTTTGGATTTTGAAGTGATTTTTTAATTTATAACAGCCGTGCTGCCAGTAAGGGACCAAGCAAAGCAAGGGATATCTCTTATTTTTTATGTCTACGGGTCCAAACTCGAGTTATTGACGTTCGAATATCTATGACTGAAGGGAAAAAGTGGCATGAGCATCATAAACGCATTTGCATAGCCCTAGAGTAGTTTGGGATGATAAAGAAGCATGTTGATCATACCACTCAAGATCTTGACTTAAAATAACAAGGCACAAACATTTAGGGAATAATTGTAAAATCATTTTTATTTCAAAATCGAAAGATTTAAGCTCATTTAACCAAGATTCCAAATCTAGAAAAACTTAATTTTCCCTAAGGTATTTTGCTAACTTTAAGGAAATCGCTAAGTCCATGTTAATCCTCATTGGTTGAGGTTAACATGCTTGTCCTAGTGGGTTTTGAAAATCAGTTTTGATAGCCACCAAACATGCATTTTGACAAGGAGAAGACAACAAACATATAAGGGGATGGCACATAACATGAATAGGGATGCTAACTTTACCAATGGTTTAGACAAAGAAAGTGTTATGCATTATGACAAGAAAATGTTATGGATGCTGAAAATGGCAATGATTCATGCAAGCTAATATATAAATGTACTTGAAATGTGTTAGGCTAATGATTCAAGGACAACAAGATGCATGGATATGGCCTAAAATGCATGAGCAAGAGGTATCAAACCAATGAGGATGAAATGAGGCATTTTGCACATCAAAGAGGCATTAAGACATCCAAATCTTAAACTACCACAACCAAAAGCCATAATAATGCATGATAATCCTAAGAGGGTGATAAAAACATGGAGAGCTCACTAAAATGATGAAGATGCTAAAAAATAGAGAATGCAAGTGATAAAGTAGGAAGCTATAGTAACAAAACTTCAATTTTCAGCCAAACAGTTGGAGCAATAGAGATGTCTTGAATTTCCCTCTCTTCATTGTTTTTAATAAGCAAGAAAAAGAGAAAAACAATAAGGTTTTGGTTCTGGTATGGATAAAGGTGATTTTCAAAATGTGTAGTGGTTAAGAGTCAATGTTTTAGGGCTCTTTTTAGGTGGTGAGTGGTGAGCTATGGGATTTGGTTTTTTTGGTGTAGGAATGTGTTTTAGAATCTGAAAATGAGTTTGAACCTAACCTTGTTCAGCTGAGATAGAAGTGGTCAATTTATACTAGCATTTTGGAGCCAATTTGGAGTGTTTTTGGGTCATTTCTCAAGGGGGACAAAGTGATGTCAGCATGGTGGTTATAGGGTGGCTGTAAGGAGCAACTTGCTGCCAATGTGATAGGCATAGGGTGGCTTGTTTAAATGCTGAAATGATTTTCTAGCAAATAGGGTGGCTGATGGTGATATTGGCCAACAACAAGGGAGGAGTAGGGTAATTAAATGACATTGACGCTTTTGATCTAATTTAGATATTAAAAAATGTTCTGATTAATTTAAAAGTCTAAATTTGTAATCTAATATGTGTTTTAATCTTTCTTGATGCAAAAAAATGAGTTAAAATCGAGTTTTGGATCAATGGTGGAGGAGTAAAAAATGCCCAGATCGTGAAAGTGGCCTGTATGTATCGATACATTGTAGAATGTATCAATACATTTGGTCCAAAAACCTTAAATGTATCAATACAATGAACATTGTATCGATACAATGATCATTGTATCGATACTATGAACCACTGTATCGATACATGTTGATATGCATTGATACAGTTCTTTACAAAATGCATGTTTTAATCATGGCAATGCCTAGTATCGATACACAAGGTCCTGTATCAATATCAATATCAACTCATTTAAAATCTTTGATTAAAAAAATATCTTTGATAATAAGCAACTTAAATCATAACATGGATAATCAACTTTAAAGAAAACATGGAAAATCATGCCAGCAAAAATTCTATCATATAACATGAAATGAAATTA